>JAQJVL010006058.1:0-31305 GCA_035578905.1 Stictocephala bisonia
ATAACAAGGGAATTTGGAGGGAAATCGGGTAATTTGAGGGGAAATGTGAGGGTTTTTTGGGAATTTGAGGGTAATTTGAGGGAAATTTGGGAATTTGAGGGAAATTTGAGGTTAGGAAATTTGGCGGGGAATTTGAGGTTAGGAAAAGTTAGGTTAGGAAATTTGGTGGGAAATGGGCGCCGCCATCTGGATGACGTCATAAAAAATTGACCAATCAGAGCTCGGGGTGGTCACGTGACCCGAAGATACCCGAACGTGGTCGCCATCTTGGAAAATCGACCCGAAGATACCCGAAAGTGAGCCCAGAACCCCCACCAATCTACTACTGCCTACACAAATGACATGGTCAACATAAAGTTTAGATTTCATAAGATTATTCTTGTTTGGATTATCAGTTAAAAATATAGTGAAATTCGTACAGTTTATTCCCTGACCTTACAATAATATTCATAAGTATATATTTATACAGAGATTGCTGTAGTTAAATAACATGATTTAATGTCATAATAGTTTGTTAAATAACAATATCAAATCTACAATAATATCTACAAAACATATGCTGTCATGGTGTCCAGCTTCGACTGTCACATATTTTAGATTTTAGAGAATTGTTTGTCTCTCTGGTGTTGGAATTACTACATATAGCTGGGTTGGAATTACTCATCCACTCACTGACAAATGTTGAGGCACTTCCCGGCGTACTACCCCCATACAGTGTATACTAAAATTGAATCTCTCAGTCAGAAACATTCAGGAAAATTCACAAAAATGTACTTTTTTCACTCAATTCAAATATATAAAAAAATTACACATTTTACCCAACAATAATCAAATACAATATTTGTACTAGACAACATTGTGCAAAATTCAATGATATGCTAATTTAAAAAGTCGGGCGATAAACAACATAGGAAACTTATTTTTTGTTACTGAAAGGATACTCATCTGGGTACACATTATGCTTTATGACATGTGTTTTTATAAGATCAACTTTCACTCCAAATTTCAGTATTGTATGTCAAACGATTTTTGAGATTTTAAATGTCTGTATAAAAACACATACAGACAGAAAACGGTTTGAGAAAAGACACACGTTATACGTTATTATTTGCTTGTGTTACCCTAACAAACAATCCTCTAAAATATGTGACAGTCGAAGCTGGACATCCTGTATAGTAATCCGATTTAGATTCTGTATTTTGCATCCACACACTTACGTTTTTTTATCAAATTAAAAATGTAATCTGGGTCCCTTATTGACATTTGCCTCGGCTTCCTGGGGTCTACTATTTCCGGAAGCAAACAATTAACGTAAAACTTAGTAAGTTTTTCTTCCATATGAGTCTTCCAAAATGTGTCATCTTTGTCCACTTTTTCTATTTTTGTGCCTTTTGGGGTCCATATGACAAAGAAACAATATTTCCTTTCAGTGATGTGTAGCTGGCCCTGAATTTGATAAAAATAATTGTGTTTTTTGTTGATGCCGACTATTTAATTTTTTTCAGTTTTCCAAAAACTGCTGAATGTACCTTTTTTTAATAATTGCTTCATCTGGTGTGAGTTGTTCAGCTGATAAAGGACACTTCACTTCGACCAAAACCGTCTTCCCCAATCACACCATCAGGAGTTGCAGCGAGGAAAGGTATTTCTTTGTCGATAAAAAGGCCACATTCCCTGATGTCCATATCACCAGTAGTTTGCAGCTCCTCCAAGGCTACAGCTTCATTTTGCCTACCACACATATTACATCTAAATTTAAACCCGGACCTAAGACCATGATGAATTTCTGTAATAAAAACCATGTTAGCAAAATTACAATCAAAAGGCCCATGTTGGGAAACCCTTTGTATTTCTTTAAAAAAAATTAATGTCAACAATTCGTCGTCCATATAAATTGTTACTCGTCACATCATACGAAGTACTTGGTTCATTGCTAGGAGTACTGTGACAAATGTTGTTCTCACCAAGAACCTCACCAACTATCTTCTCTTCTATATCACTAAGCGGTTCACTAACAAATGTTTCAGTATTTGAAACAGCAGTCTGGGAATTGAATTTCTTACATTTTTCAGCGTTGTATTCCTGGAAGTTCCGTAATATTCTCCATTCAGTCAGAAAGTCACCTCCCCTATTCTTTTTTTTAGCTCTAACACGCTTATTTTGAGTTTTTACCGCACGCCCCATGACGAAGTAACAGCTTAAATTATTTATAACATTACTAAGACCAAATCACACTCTATATTCAATTCCACTTCACTAAAATATACAATATATAATACAAATTATTTACAAAAATTCACTAATTAGTCCACAATGTGGCCACAAAAGAATCCACTATTTGAATGAATGAATATCAGAATATCACTACATAACTATACAGAGCTATTATGTAGTGTTATTATTATAAAATTTAAAACATCTGCAACCTATGACAGAGACTGTCGGACGGACAACAAGCGAAAGTAACAAATGAACATCCGCGATGCAGTGGGAACCTCTCTGCACTAAGCGAAGGGGAAGGAAGTCAGTCTTACCGTATGTAATTCCCACACACTACTCCCCATGACCTCAAAGATAAAAAAAGAAATGCCGCCCCGCTACTGCCGTCTTATTTGTCTATCCTTGCTGTCGTTTAGAAAATATGTTCCTTTTGAGTTGCATTTTTGGATTCATATAAATATTAACAAATGACGTAGTATTTTTTATTATACTACACAGTTAAAATAATTACGAGTTAACATTTATGTTACTATATTTAGATTAACCTTAAACAAAATAAATATGAATGCATTTTATTGCTTTTAACAAGCATGATTATTGACATAAGGTTGAATGTAGTTATTTGTAAAGTAGCTTCTGTTTTATTTTATAAAGAAGTTGTATTATTATTGCGTACATGATTATTAAAGTATCTGGCACGCTACAGTAAATATTGTGCACTGTCATCACGAATAAACGCCGTATGTTAGACTATAAATTGTTGTTAGATTGTTGTACTACCATTATATGGAAATGCACGTTCTAGTATTACTTATAAACGAAATTAGCTTGAGTAAAAAAAAAAGGGAAATCACAACTGAAAATTAAACAGCAGTTCTGTAAAATGAAACTCATATAAATCATACAATGCATCAATCGAAGTTAAGTTGAAACAAGAAAGATTTGTATGAATGAAGTAGTAAAATTCATCCGCGACCAAGCAGTTCGGGTTTTCGCCACTTGGATCTCACGAATCACCGCACTTTTGGGCAATAAATTGCCATGCAGGCTTTTGCGCGGTCTTATATTGTGGCTCAACCTTTGAAGATATCGATCTAAAATCAAAACTAAATTAAAACAAGATACATTTCTGACTAAAAACGCTTTTTAAAATTTCGATAACTGCTCTAGTTTTATTTTGGCACTAGTTTAAATATTGGGTAACTTCAATAACCTATAAAATCAAAATTAAGGAGAATTCAAAAATTCAAAAAAGCGATTTGAGTCAAAAAAGTCTTTATCTTTAAATAGATACTTCATTTATAATTTTACGACAGTAAATAAAGGCAGTATCTTGGACCGCGCAAAGCAGTTTTTACGCTTCTCAGCGCGGGGGTTTAGAGCCCTCTTAAGTCAGCAATCAATAATGTTGAACGAGTTTATAACAAAAATTATGATTCAATAATTAATTTTACACAACTTACTGTTGCCATTTGTGGCACAATGATGTAGTCCAGCTAAGTGGGGATAAGGTGTTGCTGGATTGTATATGTATAAATTAGTGCTAAGAATGGCTTAAGGATTAGCGTTTCTTAAATCCACAGACGATATGTTATTTACCTCATGTACAGATATCTTACAGTTAAGTATGCAATTTACAGCTTCACGTAGATATGAGAGTAAACTCTGGACCAAACGATCAGAATACTTACGGTTAGATACAACCATAACATTCCCATTTACTGCAACTGAGCCACCTTCAGTGTAGATACAACTGTACCGCCCACCCATACACGTACATTGGTATTGACCAACCCGCCCGCCCATACACGTACAGTGGTATTGGTAATAGGTTCTCTTCTCTGTTCTCTTAATACTATCTGCGGAATTGTTGTCATTGAAGTGGACATTGCTAGAGAAGTCTGGAGTGTCCGTTGGGTGGCAGTCAGTGTCTAGACGGTGTAGTCAAGGGAATATTGAGCTGAGTATCAACCTTACGTTTTGTGCCTGTTTTGCCTTCGATTCGGCTCTTTAGTTAGGGAAGTTTGAGTAGAAGTAGCGGATTTTTGCTTCAACTCACTCACCCAAAGACAGGATAGAGATGGTAAGAAAATACCGTTAACTTGTCATTTAGCTGAAAATTTGATCAAATACTGCGTGGTTCAGATTCCATGTAAGCTGTACGTGAAGCTATCGGGCTATTAATGAATGGTTCTTTCTCCACCTTAGTAACTATAACTACACTCGTTAATCTATACCCAATTGCCCATATCTTGAAAATTCGTGTCTTAATAAATAATGAATAAATTAAAAGTTAATCACATTTTAAAAGTTCATATTGCGCTCTACCACACAGAATGTTCCACTTTTTTATTGTTATTATATTTGGTTTATTTAACTGTCAACTATCAGCGTCTATTGTTCCTTCGTTTTTGTGCTTTGATCTGTTTTAGTGAGCAAACAAAGTAATTCTTGCTTTGTGATTCTTATCAGCTTTATATACCTTCTGTACAATAGGATTGTTGCATTTTATTGTTTTGAACAATGATAATTTTGTTTTCTTTAGGCAGATTCTCAGGTAACGGAATTGATCATTGTATTCCTATATTAATGTAAATCAGTTATTTTAAATTATGTTCGATTTGACCCAGCGACTGGATTGGACATTCTTATGATAAAATCTATTTACGACCGCATAAAAGGTTCAGTTGGTTGCCATAAATGGTGAATTTCTTCTAGGTTTATATAGCATAAGCTTCAAGACAACACAGTGCAAACACTTCAATTCCATATTTATTTTTAATTAAATTTGGGAAGGAGAGCTGTCTCTGAATTCTTACTGCTGCTCATCGACAGTATATCATTAAGTAGGATGGTACAAAATTGCTAAAACGTTTTTTTTTTTCGATTTCCTACTTAGCCGTACTCTGCCTATTCCCCATAGAAAATTGATCTATATGAGGAACTTATTCAGACAGAGTAAGGGGAAGAAGAACCAGTACAGTGTAAGGAGAAAATTACTTACAAATACTCCGAGTCCAGACTAGATTCAAACCTGCGCTACTTTAACCAATGCTCAAAGTCCTGGTGCCTCACACTGCTCAGCAACCTGTATGGGGCAAAAGATCACATCCCCCCCCCCCAACACCATTTAACAATTTGAATTTACCCAAGCAACATTTACAATAACATAACTTAATCATTCATTAAGTTATAATTAAATTAACTTCATCCTCAATTTATGGTTTCTACAATATTGTTGCAAACTATAATTTTTTGCAAATTATAAAGCAAAAGATGTTTTTTACATATAATTTGTCACTAATTTTACGTTACTTCAAGCTGAAGACTAAATTTACATAGTTAGCTAATCTGTATGTCTTAGATAGGAAAATGGGCTCTTAAAATCTAAATTTTTATCTGATAGCAACCATTGGAATGTTAACTCAGTTGTTTGTTTTCTTTGATGATAATTTTTAAGAATATGATGATTGAATAAAAAATTGTGAACATATTAAGCCGTTGAAAATCCCAATTTTTCTCCAACAAAGTTCTCATAGTAAAATCTGCTCAAGTATGGCAAAAATTAAATGCTAGTAGCTAAATCCTGTTGAACATTTAAAATTTTAAAAATTAAAAAGGACAGTTCTAAAACATGTTGTATGGAATAAAGTAATCAAGTTATCGTTGCAATGAAGTTGTTGTGAGGAATCATGGCGGTCCATTATTCATCGCATACACAGCTAATTGGAACTGTAATTATTTGCGGAAAAGCAATCTCTTTCTTTGAGGGTAATTTTGATCATTGTCTAACCTTACTATCTGCCTACTATGATTTATAACTAATTCCATCTTACTATGATGTAACATTGACAATAGAAATAAACAGACAGACTAAGCAATGTGTCTGCTCTAGACGTGTGCTTGTGCTGATGTATGACGTTGAAAGATCTCAAACAACGCTCAGGCAACTGTTTTGTGTACTATCAGCTCAGCTATTAGTTACTTCAAGATGTACTATAGAAACACTGAGGGAGGATTGGAGAGAGGTGGAGAAAGGGAGCCTCTGGTGCTACCTGTGAAGAAGTACAATAATTAATTTTATAGGACAGGAAAACTGTTTTCGCAGGACCCTTATAAGTGGATTGACTTCTCATTTTTATAAACAATGGATGTAACCAGTATGGGACTTGGTCACTTAAAGATAATTTTTCTTCTACGCTGAATTATTTTATTGAATCATGGAAACTAAATTTAGTTATTATCATTTAGATTGCAATATTATATTGTTTATTAGCTAAATGCATTCACTTGAGGTATGCATTTAAATCACTAGTAATTTCATTCGGTTTTATGTGTGACTATAAATGAATGTTTTAAATTGAGTCCAAGAACCTGTGTTGTTGATAATCATAAAATTGAACATGGTAAAATAGTTATAAAATTACACTTATCATGTGTTTTGTGTTTTATGTGATACTAGCACCCCCGTTGCGGCTTTGCCTTCAAATTTTCAAATTGTATACAAAATGTATAAATTTATAATTTTCCTAATTCAAATTATAATTATTTGTAAACTTAAAAGCATTTTAGTTTATGAACTTAGACTAAACATTTGTGTAAAAGGCAGAATATATGCTTATTAATTTTGCCTTTTTTTATCATCTATACTAAAAGCGCAACTATAATAATTGTTAAGTATGTGATAATATGTTTTTTTTCACCTAATGTATTATAGGTTAATTACCTTCAATCTACCAGTGATCCTGTATATCCTCTTGGATTACGCGTTTCGGTTTTTATGCCATCATCAGATCCTCAATAAACTTGAAACATTTTTTAAGTTTTCAGATTGTTTCTCCTGAACCAGAGACGTCGTTAATCTCTTTCATTCTATCCATACTTGGCCAGAAGTTTGCCAGCCTGAATATTTCAAACTCGAAGGGGGAAATGTCTCCCAATGCCTTGAGCTCACAAGAAGTACCTTAAGTCTCACAATTGGACTTTTTGGATATTTAGGGTGTTCCCAAACTAAGTTCCGAAACTTCAAGTTATGATTCCTTGGGTAAAAATAAGTGAAAATGTTCCTATACATATAGATATATGCTTCGTTTTCAATATGGTGGCCATTTTCGTATTTTCACTAAATTATTAGTAATTTCATAACCCCTTACAATACAGTGCTCAAATTTGGAATGAAGGTACCTATTATGTTTTATTTAAGGTTGTGATAATATTATTCTATTGTATTCAATATTTTCAATATATATTCAAGCTTTTAATTGTAAATTGCGCAAAAACGCGCGATCTTAGAAAAAATGTACATGATATAAAAAAGTTGCCAAATGTAAAAACAAATCTTACAAGTTCCAATTGAATAAATTCAGTCCATAAATAAAGGAGTAACAACAATTTAGGCAAAACGATGTATGCTCTGTTTAGTTTTTATTAGACATTGAATTGCTGGTGTTGAATGAATTTTATATCAGCTGATGAAGTAAATATTAAACTGCTGATTTTTTAGCATTTTCATTACAGATTAATCATTGTTGACAAATTGGACTATGATATGTTTTCAAATAGTTTAATTCGTTTCTTTGTGCTTAATAACCAGTAATGGAACAAATATTGTACTAGAACTCACAAAACTATTCATATATCATAATCTAATCTGTCAACAATGAGTAATCTGTTTTGAAAATGATAAAATATCAGCTGTTTAATATTTACTTCATCAGCTGAAATGAAATGCATTCAACACCAGCAATTCAACGTCTAATAAAAATGAAACAGAGCATACATCGTATTGCATAAATTCTTGTTACTTCTTTATTTATGAACTGATTTTATTCAACTGGAACTTGTTAGATTTTTTATTACATTTGGCAACCTTTTTATATCTTGGGCATTTTTCTAAGATTGCGCGTTTTTGCCCAATTTACAATTAAAAGTGTTTAAGTGTAATATTATCACAACTTGAAATAAAGCAAAACAGGTACCTTAGTTCCAAATTCGAGCACCGTATTGTAAGGAGTTATGAAATTACTAATAATTTAGTGGAAATACGAAAATGGCCGCCATATTGAAAACAAAGCAAATTCGGCATTTAAACTTATTTTTACCCAACGAATCATAACTTGAAGTTTCGGAACTTGAAGTTTGGGAACACCCTGTATATTGTAGCTTATTGGAGTATTGTTGGCCTACCCAGTTCATAGTGAACTGTTTGAACCTCTGCTAGTTATTAGACACGATAGCTGCTAGATTTACGATAGCTACCCATACCTCAGACGCTTGAACGCTAAACTGTGTACAATATAAGACAGGGAATAAAATGGGCATGCACCATCTCCAAGATCACACGGTGAGGAACATCCTCACCATCTACAACCATATTCACAGCTTCAACTATGTCTTGAAAAAAGGCAAGGAAAAATAATCTGAGTCATATAAAATGAAAATGATGAAACCTCTCTTTCAGGGAATTAATATGTACAGGTTAACTTGAATTAAACAAACTTCAAAAAGAATTATTTACGCTCAACTAAAAAAATTTTTAATCAAACTAAATTGTCAACAAATAAAAAATAATACAGAACTTAACCTCATATGTAAAAAATTTGTGTCATGTTTATGTTTTTGTGTATCAGCTGTTTTAAATGAATATTAAATCAAATTAATGCCATTGTTATTCTTATGGCAAAAATGGAATGTTTAGGGGGCTGTTTCTACCCCTCTGAAATGGAATTTCAAAAAATTAAAACCATAAAACGAAGGTCCTGTAAAATGTTCAAGTAATCTTTTACGGTTTACGCTGTACGTTGATTTTTAGATCAGCCTCCATGTATTTCTTATGGATAAGTGTAAACTTTTTACAACAAAATCATAATTTTTGCATCTTCAAATTAAAATTTCATACAATCGTTTCTTAGTACGCACCCAGACCTTAAAATGAAGGTACTGTAAAGATTTCAATATCCTACCTATTGCGGTTAATACTCTGCATTTAATTTGAATTTTTCACTTCTTCTTTTTTAAATATAGATTAACAAATCACTGACAGCTTAACTAATAATGTTTAGGTATTGGTAGATTTTCACGTTAATAAATTAATTCTAATATGCCTGCTTAAGGTAAGTGCCTTAATTGCTAGTTTGAAAATTTATTTACATTAATATAAAATGCTCAATGCTAATCTGGTACTGTACGTGCTAAGAATTCCAAACAATTTTTATTGTAATTGCAATGTTGTGTTTTGTTATAATTGATAACATTTGTTTGTCATGATACTATTGTATCATCACTAAAGGTACTAACTTCAGGTAGAAAGACAACAAGTGTATCATACGTGTTTTACACCATGACTAATAAATAGCATATATTGATATCTTACATGGTGACTATGTTGAATTTGTGCCTTAGTTACTGATGTGTTTATGAAGCCTCTTTGTGTTTCCAGAACCTGGTGGAGTTGGCCACGAATACCCCTCTGCATGACGAGTGTGTGTACCAAGTTCCCATAGACATTGTGTCAAGGCTACTCACAGAGGTATTTTATATTTATTTTTAACAAGACTTGGTATAAAATTCTTTTGTCAGTTTTCCTTACCATGGACTATGTCTTTCCTTGTGTAGCACATAGTTTTTCTTCTGAGAAACTTAGTATAATTTGATAGTTACAAAATAAGCTTAAATGGAAAATTAACTTGCCGATTAGTCAATTTTCAGTTTTATGACCAATAATAAATTACAACTACTGTATATATGGGGACTTACTAGTTAGCTACGATTAAACCAAAATGATGTCTTAAGTACAAAATACATATGTCATGAGATTACTGAAACATGAGTATGTAAATAACTTTTTACAAATTAATACATAAAAAGTGAAGGATTTTCTACCACAAAGCTGAGGCCAGACTACACACCAGATCCAGCACCACCTTTGATGCTGTCAATATTATCATAGTAAGATCAGAAGAGACAATCGTTGACTATGTGTTCCATAGTCTGGGCTTCCACTCCACAATAATAATACTGTTGTAATATGATTTTCAACTAACAAAAAAGAAACTCACAGACAAAACCTTACAGTCCTTGCAGATTATTTCGAAGCTGGAAGCTAAGTCCTAACCTTGAAGTTGTATTTTTTGCCTTAACAACATACTGGTAAATTATGAGTTTAAGATAAGTTTCTATCATCAATAATTAAGTACAACAAACACCCTCAGTACCAGAAATTATGTCAGATGAAACTCTCACCTATCAGAGCCACCTAAAAAGTCAGCAAGTCAATCTTAACATGTTCACTGCGGAGGCTGCACAAGTGCGCCTAGCGTACATCTCGTAGTTGTGGCAGACATGTTTGTGCAAACATCTGTTTGGTTAGAGTCTGACACTCAGTGGTAGCTAGCTTGTTTTTGAGATTATGTACTCTTACTTAGTACAGTCACATGGTGTTGGTGGATAAATTTGTTCATGAGTTACTCCTGCATTTAGATACATTATGGATAGTCAAAATGCTGATCCTTTAAACATTTTATTGTTAAATTGAAATTTAGTATTATTTATAACATAAAGTAATAATTTTTAATTTATTGTTATTTGTAAAATAAAAGTCATTTTCTTTTATTCAGAATTTGTTCATGTAATTTGTTTTACCTTTTATAATACTATTTTATGCTAATGAAATGAGTTAGACTTTGTCTTCTTCCTTACGAATTTTAATAATTTATATGTACGGTAATTAATAATAATCATAAATGCTTTAGATGTTTAAAATTATTATAAAACAACATTTAGTGAGTATTACCCAGTATAATAATTATTAACTACCCGCTTTACGTAAAGTGCACATCTACACTCGAAGGCATACAAATGCATCCACTATACAAAAACATGTAATTTTCTATATACGTAAACTAAACTATAACAATTTTCCCCATTCCGGGTGACCCTTACGTCAAATTGCCGCAGTGAACATGTTAAAGGATGGCCAACGTTGTTCAGCAACTTGCTGGATCATCTTGGGAAGTAAGTGGTAAAGTCCTGCATACCACTGCTCTCTCCATTGTTTATTCCATTGCTGAGTACTGTACTCTTATTTGGCTTAATTATGTACATTTACGAGAGGTCACCATTGATAAAAACTCCCAAGGCGTCTCCTTAGCCTTAGCTTTCACTCCTTTATCCTCCAGAGGTGAGACAAAAGGAGTTAATTCAGAATACCGAAATTGTCAATTTACATATCAATGAATTTCTTTCAAAATTATTAAGTGTATAAGTAAGAAGAGCTTTTACAAAAACATTGATTGGAAAACTGATAAATTCTTTCATCAGGGTTTAGTATATACATTTAGAAGAACTACATTTTTAAACTATAGTGTGAGGAGAACATCATTGGTGGGCTAAAATTCTGTTATTTTTCACATTTTTATTTCTATAATTTAGTACATATAAAAAAAAAACAATAAAAACAAAATAAAACCAAACCCACCCACCCGCCCTTACACGTACGGTGGTAATGACCCACCCACCCGCCCATACACGTACAGTGGTTTTGACCCACCCACCCGCCCATACACGTACGGTGGTATTGACCCACCCACTCGCCCATACACGTACGGTGGTAATGACCCACCCACCCGCCCATACACGTACAGTGGTTTTGACCCACACACCCGCCTATACACGTACGGTGGTATTGACCCACACACCCGCCCATACACGTACGGTGGTATTGACCCACACACCCGCCTATACACGTACGGTGGTATTGACCCACACACCCGCCCAAATAGATATGGTAGTATTGACCCACACACCCGCCTATACACGTACGGTGGTAATGAATAAAAACATTACCACCGTACGTATAAAAATAAAAACAAGATTTTTACAAATTATATCTTTAACTAGTTTGAGTATATTGAATAAAAATTGCTAGAGTGCAACTAAATAATCTCATTATAGTTTTAGTAAAAATATATTTTGAAATCCGAATCAGTCTGTAGTTCATTTATGCAGTTTTTTTTAATATGTAAGAGATATTTAAGTTTTTTATTATGTAGGAGGATGAATGCTGGTCAGGAAGAGTCTTCAGTGAACAGCTGATTAGCACGCTGGCCCCCTTGCTGGAGAATTGTCCACCGTCTGCCGAGATGTGTCACTTCTTTTCACGCCACTGTGTCTCCCACCCTCGTTCACCCTTAGTTAGTGATGCCCTTACACCTGTAGTCCTTAGAATACTTAAACACAATGTGGTAAGTAGTGTTACCACCAGTTTTAATTAAAAACCCTAAGTTAGTTTACTCTAGTGTATATTTTTTCTAAAAGGAACTACTTTATTTATTTATTCTTAAAGAGGCTGATCCTTAAGATATGACTGAATGGATTTTGAATGAGAATGAGTGAGTAGATAAGTAAATGTAGTCCTTGTTACAAACTAAGGACGACTATTTGATAGAAAGTGTCATTAATTAATAGTCCAATGACAAATAAACAGCTGGTGATTATAAAACAGTATAATTAAGATCTATAGCTCCTCTATGAAGCTATTTCCTGTTAAGATGTTCTCAATGCAAATCGGGACAAATGACTTTGGTCCACAACAACTGTCCACCAAATATGTTTGTTAGCAAATTATGTTGTTTGCAGTTTGTAAAAAGAAAGACATGTAGAGGACAGTTCACTTTAAACTTATTATACTTTCACAAAGAGAAGTTTTGTTGTAAAAGGAATTAAAATTCTTATTGCATTAATTTTTTTAGAACTATTTTTTACCATTCTACTGTTACAGGACTTCGGAAAATATCCTTTGATGAAGAAATTGGTACAGGACTACATTCAGGCCTTATATTCTCACAATGACAGTGAAGATGTCATAAGTAAATTTGTGGCGAGGTTAGTAGTCATGCAAGCAATTAGAATTGTTTAAGTGTTTTCAATAGTTTTAGTAAACATAACATTTCTAGCCCATTATTTGGTCCATGATGGAGATGATTAATGATTATGATTGATTTTCCACAATAATAGGTGCTTATGCACTGTCTTACCTATTAATCCTAGAAAGCTAACATGTTGTAGAAGTTATGTTAAAGCTAACGTATTGTAAAAATGATGACACATTTTAAAGTTACAAGTATTTTCCTCAACTTGTAACTTTCTGTTATTCGTAAGTACAATGTATTAAACATTTTTAAAACTTTTAACAGCAATTAATTCCAACTGGATCAACCTTTTTAAGTCCAGTTTGCAGCATTGTTTTCAGTTTAACTAGGCCTTTAAATGTACAAGTCAATATAGTCTGCCATTAAAGATTTCCTTCTTACTCCTAACGGGCCATCCCCTAAAGATGACATCTGATCACTATGTACACAGAAAAGTAGCTTACTATTACCAATAACGGTATGCCAAATTTGGTTGTGATATGCCTTGTCATTTAAAAGCTATAAAGTCGTCCTAAGAATTAATTGTCACCTTGCATACACTATTATACTACAAATAATAAAAAAAAACCAACAAATTACAACTACGATTTACAACAATTTTCATATAAAACAATCATGAAAGCAAATGTGTTGTATATCTTATGACTAAAGGGCAAAAACAATCACTTTGATGGCTGCTAAGCGATTGACAGCAACGCACCTCTTCCTCGTTGACCCAAATAGGAAAGGAACTGCACGGTTGAGTTCATTTGACATGCGTAAATGGGTGTTCTTTGAAATCTTTAAAATTTGAGTTGTAGGAAGTACGATACATTACCTTCATTCTAGGGTCAGTAAGAAAGACCCCTAACTATAGATCTGCATTTCCAGGCAGGTATCTAGTTTAGCACATATAAGCGTGTCTATGTTGTAAAGCATTACTTTAAACTTGCCAAATCATAAAAAGATCTTGATACGAAAATCTAGTGTTAAAAACCTATTTGTATTAAGTTCTTTATATTGTAATTAAAAAATGAACGAAGAAGAGTAATGGATTTGTGGTATGTTGTACTGAAAAATGAATAAAAAAAACATCAAGTATCTCTAAACATACAAAACAGACTAACGAATGTCACTTTATAGAAGTGCTTATCTCTACTTTTTCTATTGAAGTATTGCAGAACACATAGGACTCTTACTTGGAAACTTTGAAATTAATTTATTAAAAGACAATATAAAACAATACATGTTTCAGATTGTTTATTTCTCATTAATACAATTTTGTTCAGTGTGCACGGTCCCGGCTGTGGTTGCCCGCACCCACGGGTCCTCCCCAATCTTGTGTCGGTCTGTCTCTCGGCTATCTTCAACATCTTCGAAGTCTCAACCATTCTTGAGGAACGGAACCATGACCAGGTACAACAGGACCGGGCGACTCGCATAGACTGCTATTTACAAGTGTTCAGAGAAATGTAAGATCAAGTATAAAGTGCTTTCTCGTACTCTGTAATCCTTTTACTTAGTTGTTTCATACATTATACTATATTTTTTAGAGTTTCAGGACTTACTACCAAGATAAAAGTGTAGGTGTCTCAAAAGCAAACTGTGTAGAGGTTACCTGTACACTGTACCGGTAATAGATAAATAAATTAGTTCAAAGTAATGTAAATTGATATATAAAAAATTGTAATGTGTCAACAGGCTCAAACTCATTTATTTAAAGTAATAGGTATAAATTTGTGTACTTCCTAGATTATTTTTATTGACCCTAAGGAAAACTGGAAAATCCTGATACAACAAAGCGTGATAGTCAAGTGTCCAAAAGTGTTGTTTGTCTAGTACAATTTGGGAAGTATAAGTTAAACCTCACTCTCTAAGCGCTAGGCATCTTGTTCACAATGACCAACACTCAGATGAATAAAGACTGCTATGGATGCATACAGTGCCATGTCTAGGCTATTGTACAAATTATGTGCAGCACTGATATATTGCTTCCTTTGCACTGATAAGTATGGTGCACATTCAGCACATTCAAAGGATGTAAACATTCGGTTTAATAGGTTACTTAGGTCTTTTAGTATAACTTCCATGGTGACACTTTGCAGCTTTAACTCCAAGTGTTTGAGAACCGTAGTTTATCAAGAACTATAAGATGCTGCAACCCACCCTCGTTCTATCAAAACATTGCTGGGCCCATCGAGGGTGGGTGCGAAGGCACCAGACTCAGGAGGACGAAACAGAACAAAAAACACAAGTTGAATGGCAAAAATATTGTTTATTACATGAAAAATAAAAAAATCATTAAATTCAAAAGTATTAAAAAAAATATTCATTGCTAAAGCCTCCTGAGATGATATATATAACAAATAATAAGGTCAACGTACCTTTGTCGTCTTCAGGTACAAAATCCTATTTATTGGATTACTGGTTTCAGAGTAAGAACTCCATGTTCACATCCATATACAATATCCATATACAATGGATGTGAACATGGAGTTCTTACTCTGAAACAAGTAATCCAATAAATAGGATTTTGTAGCTGAAGACGACAAAGGTATGTTAACCTTATTATTTGTTATTAAAAAAAATATGAAGTGACAAAAAAAGTTAAAACATTTAAAGACAAAACGGGCTGTTGACCACTTGTGAAAAGTTGCAACCTTTATAAAAAATTACAGACATATTTATATGTCTATATTAATAAATGTCCTTGAGATAATAAAAATAAATAAAAAAGGCAACAAGATTATCAAACATCAGTTATAAAAAATATGTTAGGCCTTAAGACATATTTTATCAAAAATGTATAAATCTCTGCAAAATTTTACAATAATAAATTAATAATCACGATGAACGCATCAAAAATACATGAATGAATAAACTATAACAAGAAAACAATAACTAAAAATAAATTAATACATAACTACAGATAACAAAAGGACAACATTTAAATTTTTATAAGGCAGCTGAACTTACGGGGCCTCGGGAAACAAAAGAAATTTGGAAAGTTAGGCCAATTTGGAAAAAATTTAAATTAATAATTACACCAAAATCCAACGTACCAAAACTGGAGGGCTTCTAATGGGAACTACAAAATGAACAATTACCTGAGAACTCCGTTCTTTAAAAGAAAATTACCATAAAAATCCATACAAAAATATAAATTGAAATTTTAAATATCAATTCTCGCTTCCACATGGTAATCTTCACTGAAAAAAAAACAAACTGATGAACGCTCTTCACTTAAAAATTTTCAATTCTGGAGGCCAGAAGGGCCCAAAAAAATAATTGGGTTTGGGTCACCTGCAGGTCCAAGTCTTCATCCTGGAGGCCGTTGGATGGACAGCGTGGAAAGGGGGAATATGTGGCTGCCCCTCTGGGTCGTAGAGTAGGAGGCTTGGCCCAGCCCGTAGGTTTCACACTGTGCCTCCAGGAAACTGCAGTCAGAACCCATACAGGTGCTCATCCATCACACTCTGACCCTGGAGCCAGAGCTAAAGTAACAGCACAGTACACAACATATTTAGTCCGGCTCCACAAAAAACTAGAAAACAAAATGAATAAATAAAAGGGCGAGAAAGAAAAAAAACTAACTATGATCAAAAGATATGCTTTCCAAAAAGAGCAGAAAGTGTACAATTACTAAAAAGAGAATTTTTGTTGTTGTCCAAAGGAATAGAAACTAAGTACAACTGGTTTTTAACAAATTAATTAAGCAAAAATATGAATAATGGAAGACAATTTTACATGACTAGGCATTACAAAGAAAAGTTCCTGTAGAGGCAGGCTTTTGCATGAACAGTTTGCTAGACTTAGCAAGTGAAATAGTTATAGAAAGTGAAAAAGAATACTGACTTTACTATAGAACAATAGTGGTAGATTACAAAATTTAATTAAATCTAAAAATCAGTTTTAACAGGACAAAATACTATAGTAAATAGAAAAACATAATTACATTTATATCATCCCATGGACCGAACCTAGACCTGCTGAAAATAAAAACCTTTTCAAAAACAGGCAACAGCTTCATTAATTACTGAAAAAAAAACATACAGAAGTGAACAAAAAAGATCAATAAACAATAGTTTTAACCAAACAGTTACAAAAGCAACAAATTTTACAAACACTTACCCAAACGTTTCTAGCCGCAATGCATTTTATGTCGGTAGCAAAGCTAGAATGGCTAGCATGCCGTCGACGCTAAGGAACACAGTAAACAAAATCACGGAACACAGAAAATGAACACAAAGACACTAAAACTAAATGAAACACAGAGAGGAAGAGGAACTGTCCAAGGGAGACGACCGTAATGTGAAAACGGCACAATACAAAGATAAAAAGAGGCACATGCAAGTGACTTCAGCAAAAAAGTTGTGAAAAACATTCAAATAGCGTATGTGATATATCCTGACATTTAGGTTGCAGCGTATTTTTAGAATCAGCTGTAGCAAACAGTTGTTTTAATTGTTTCCATATTGTATTGTCAGGAAACTACATCTTTGATTAGCTTGCGACGATTGGCTGCAGTTCTGCAGTTATTATAATAACATCTAGTACGAACGGCAAAGTATTTCATTTTAGGGGTCAATAGTAAACAAGTCCTATTGCTTCGTCAGCTGGTACAGTTCAAAGATCGTTTTGTGTGCAGGAATTGAAAATTCTAGACAATCCTGATTCTTGCTCCCTTCTTCTGTGCCCGATCAGTTAACATTAAATTATAAATTCTTGCTAAACATAGCTGGCTGTTCCTCAGCAAATTAGGGCTCATAGTGCTGTGGGATCCATGCTTAATTTAACACTTATGACTGAATCTTCATTTCTTTTATAAATTGATTAAACTAGTTAACGTTCGTGGCAATTATTAAATTAACCACTCTTTTCTAAATTATCTATCCCAAGCTTCTCAGCTTATTTCAGTTTAATTCTTACTAAAACCAGTTCGGTATGTTTAATGTTAGAACAATTATTTTGCTACTATATCTATGTTATAGGTCATGTTACTAATATATGCTATAGATGGAATAAACATTTCTTGTAAAGAATTTACTAGAGTTAGTGGTTTTCTGAGAAGTATCAGATGCACATATATTGGAAATAGAATTGGGAATTAACAAAGTATCAGTCAAGTGATTGTGGATACTCTCCACACATATTAGACAATTAAATAAGTCAAATAATTGTTTATTAATAAAATTTTGTTTCGGAGGTCTTCCGCATCTACCTATTGCCCCTTTGTGAAACTCAGCCTATGGCCTCGGGGAGGGAATGTTTGGCTTGCAGCCTCACCAAAGCATTCTGCTACAGTCCCATTTGCGGATCTCGGCATGTCACCTCGTGAGGAAGATCAACCTACATCCTCGCCAGGATTTTTAAGCAGTATGACTATGAATTTTAGTTTTTGGGGCAGAGGAACCCATAAACATAGTCTTTTCTTTTCTAAACTCTGATGGCATATTAGCTATTAACACATTCAGTGCTACATGGCCGTAAAGTCGGCCACGCCGTCCGACCACCAGTGGCTGTGTGGCTGTCTAGTCGGCCAAGCGGTTGCCTCCGGTGGTGGCTGATGGCCTTCTAATCGGCCATACTGCCTTGCTCACATTATTGAATCAGTCATCGCCAAGCCTTTGCTGGGTTCACTTGCTAGTAGGTCCTGCTATTCTGCGGTATCCTGCAAGTAGGGCATGGTTTTCAGTTTCCAGTTACAGTTATTTTTGGAGTTTCTATTACTCCAAAAATAACTATTAATTTATTTTTTCGAGACATTTGGTATAAAATGAAGAAAAAAAGACGTAGAATGTATTACAAAGAAGAAAACATGAAAAATACAGTATTTATGTTCTAAAAATGCCCTGACCAACCTGAATTGTGTTCTGTAGCATGTTTTGACAAATTTATCTCAGATTAGAAAAATTGTGAAGAAATGTTAGAAATGGACCTGATAATAGTAGTTTCAAATCTTTTTCTTTTGTTTTACTTTATTCATTATATTGCTAACTAGTTTATTACAAAATAAAGTCGTGTAAAAAATATTGAACACTAGTTTTTCGGCAAAGTGTTCGCCACCAGGAGCTGATGACGGACTAGACGGCCATACATAAAAATTATTTTTTTTTTAGAATTCCACATATACAGACTACTTCTGACAGTCATAAATTGACACTACACAATCACAAAAATGAGTTTTTGAACAAAAAAATTTCAGCCATTGGGGTAAGCTTTTAATTTATATATGCAGCCATACATGGTGAAAACGAAAATACGGCCTTAGTGCTAATTGTGTTAAGAGAAGAATACCTTTAATTTGATACTTCACTGGGGTGTATTAGTTTAGTAAGATAATGTAATGATTAATTATTAAGAGAATAAATAATAAAAATAAGAAATAAACACAATTATTAATAAGGAGTAAAAATAAAAACTGTGATAATGAAAAAACAATCTGACAAAGTATATCAGTTTTTAATTATACACAAACACATGTTTAAGAAAATAATAAAATATTAAATAACTCTACCACATACGGACGAGTAAATAAACAAACACATATGATCTTCTAAACAAAAAATTGTGAAATTATTCCCACACAGGAAGTCTAGGAGCCTCTGGAGAAGAAATCAGAATTTTCCTAGGGTTGAGAACGGCGCCAATCAATTTCTCGTGGTAGGAAACTCCACAAAAAATAAAAAATTAATCCTTGGAGCCAAAAAAATTTTGTCCGGACGTGGCTTGTTTTGGATAATAAGATAAGGTGATCGTCATAGGGTGTGCTAAGTATAGAGTGGTTGCCTGTATCTCTACGATCAGCATCTTAGAAATGAATAAATTTTCAATTCAGATCTAAGACAGGAATTAAGACTTAAATTTCTTAAGAATTTATAACCTTCCAGTACACTAAGGTAAAGTGTAACACGAGGTAACGTGCACGGACTATGTGTCCGTTACTATATAAAAACCATTAGTGTGGCCTTCCGATTGGAGAGCACGAGGAATACTTTGGATTGGCAGTCCACTAATACATTGAATAGCCATGCTATTTGCAGTGTGCGACCATGTTTATGCTGTCATTAAGGCCATTAAATAGTGTACATTGTTATCCCTAACTAATAAATGTGTTTTCAAGGATATGGGATAATGTACTAGATACCATAGCCATTAGATATAATTAAATTTAATATTTTATCGATTATTTGGAATTAATATATTGGACTCTAAGACCATGACGCATGCACTGGAGGGTTAATAGGGTTTTATCAGTAATTTAATGGTATTTTATATCATAATTCATTCCATAGGGTATTTCCTTTTTTGTACTGTTAAATTAATTAGAAGGGAAAGGAAATTACCAATCTTACCTGAGAAAATAAGTTATTAGATGCATGTTTTATATGTTAGTTACAACTTGTAGTGGTAATAAGAGACTGTCAAAGACAACTTTTCCCTTACTGTGTTATGTATCTTTGGTTACTGGTATCTTTGATAGATTTGTCTTCTCAGATTTGTTTGATCATTTGATGATAGCACCAGTAAGGTACGTTTTTGTTTACCTTCGGTATCGAATAAATAGTTTGCACACTTGCCAGCTAGGATAGTTGCAGCGGGCTGGGTATAGTTCCAGGGGTCGGAGTTAAGGAATGGAGTCAAGGCGAACGGTTCAGTACTTTTGATCTCAAAAGATCATTCACGTGGCACAAGACCACAACTCATCATCATCTCTCGCCTCGAGGTAGGTTGGGACAGTGTGGTCAGGATATAGGATGCTGGAAATGCCGATATTCTATCCTAGTGTCCTAAAACCCCAAGTACCGCCTTTCACGGCAGTCCAAAAGCCAAAAGGGGCCTACGAAACCTACCTATGCTTGGGCTAAGTCCCGCCTTTCACGGCAGTCCAAAGCCAAAAAGGGGACCTACGAAATCTACCTAAGCTTGGGCTAAGTCCTGCCTTCCATGGCAGTCCAAAACCAAAAGGGGACCTACGAAACCTACCTACGCTTGGGCTAAGTCCCGCCTTTCACAGCAGTCCAAAGCCAAAAGGGGACCTACGGAACCTACCTACGATTGGGCTAAGTCCCGCCTTTCACGGCAGTCCAAAGCCAAAAGGGGACCTACGAAACCTACCTATGCCTGGGCTAAGTCACGCCTTTCACAGCAGTCCAAAGCCAAAAGGGGACCTACGAAATAAAAATCCAAAAGGTACTCAGGCTACTCGCCTCGCAAATGAAATGATTCAAATAAAAACAAAACTTCTACTTGCAGAATGTAACAAAACAAAGCTAATACTAACAATAGATGGGTCAGGACCGCTTTTCTCAGCAGTAACTACTTAACCCCAATTAACTCGTCTCTGATAACTTAAACCTCTCCTCTCACATGCAAGGATTAAAACAAACTGCTGTATGAATGGCGTTAATAAGCTAATGCACAAAGCTAACAGAAATGGCAAGCTTTAATATGTTGAGACAGGCCCACTTACCTCGTCGAACTGGTTTCACTGATAACACTCGAGTTGACTGCCTCTGCTGGTTGCGGTCGGCAGTTTTGTTTAAACCGGCCTGGCGCCTCCAAGCAGTGCGTAAGTGTAGCAGGCAGCAGACGCGGGAATTTCAAATGGCCTAATTCTCTGTCTGCTTGAACTACTCTTCGTTTAACTTAAATTATCCTTAAAAAAAAAAAATTACTCTTAATGGAACAACCTTACACACCTATTACATCAATTCATAGCCTAGTGCCTCTGAAGATACTAGGCTTTAGACAGTTGTGCAATGTACATGTGTAATCCTCATCTGATGTACAGTTCCGACTACGATGATTGGAGACCAGGCCTAGCTCAGCTGCTTCAACCAGTTCCAGTACCTGACGAAGCCCTAGCCAACCCTCATTTTATCAAGTAAGTATCAAGACAACTCTAAACATTAAAAATACTTGAATTGGAATGAAGTAAAGTTTGGGGCCTTTGGTTTCAGCTGTTTGGAGCCTAAATATTATAGCAATTATAGGGTATAGATTCTGTTCTCAGTCCTCTTAATATCAACATAGGAAATGCTTAATGGTTGCCATCAGCACAGACTACTAGAGAAATATAGAGGGCCTGTGTTGTGTGGTGGTCATGATTTAGATGTTTTCACAGAGAAGGAAGAAACATAGGTCCCATTCAATAGTGCACTAAATGTGTATTATGTAGTTATTTCTCCAGTTCGTGGATTCCAGGTCCATCATCTCTTCAGTCCCTCTCTTTATTCCTCCAAATTCCTCAAGGATAATTGTTACATCAGATGAGTAACGATGTATGCTAGTTGAAATTTATTTATAACTGACACTTTGTAGCCAAAGTGAAGGGCTGCAAAGAAAGGGACCAAGTAATGGCCAATTTGGAACTGGAGAATTTCATTTGACAGTTATCGAAAAATCAGGCAAATACTTCATAATTTAGATTCCTTTATAAGTTGTCCTTCATTAAAACACATTATTTTTATTTTCTCTAACATAATATTTATCTATTGATAGTATTTTATTATTTTTATTGTGCAGAAAAATGCCAGATTGTAAGTAATTTTAATTGGAGCATGGATGTAAATAAATTAGGAATTATTCATGAAAGATATAATACTAGAAAATCGAGAATTTTATGACAGTTGTGTGAAAATAAAGCTGTAAATGTATTGCGTGGTATTTAATATTGATGCTACTTTGTTGGAGTAAATAAGAAAGTAACATATAATTGAATATGTGATTTTCAGGGGTCTAACACCTGTGATCCGTAGGATAGGCACTAGTCCTCATTGTGATGTGCACCAGACTGTACTCGGTGTGAGAGAGGGGAAGGAGGGGTGGTTTGACATATTCTGCCCGTCCAGCCTGGCCTGTGTGGATGATGGAAAACTGTGGGGTGAAATGGTTAGTATAGTTAGCATACAGTGTGACTCGATTGGCATGTAATACTGTACATTTTACATGTAGTGTAAGAATATGCCCCTAAGTGTCACCATAAGCCCATTCCAATTTATATAACTTTCTTTAGTTCAACTTCTGTTGTCTGTGCCTTGCTAAGACACTACACAATATAGTAGAACGAAAACACTTTTCTGTGATTTCCAACCCCCACATGCTGTTCATCTGAGACTGTTCAAAATTATCGTAATACAAATTCAAATCAGCTTACAAAGTGTGTTGTAATTTATCAGCAGTCTTTTGAGTTTTCTCACACGAATTAGTCTACATGACAGTTGATGAGTAGTACAAGGGATGATGTGTTACTGGCACACCTATGATTTTTTACTTCAACTATTACATTCTCATAACAAAGCCAGTTTTTTCTTACTTTTACTATCTAGTAGTACACATCAGAAGTTATGAGGAATATAAGCCTCATAGATCATAGCCTTGCGTTCTGATGGATTGGTAGGTAGCTCCGTTCTTCTGAGCTGTGTTTTATTGGGTTAAGAAATGAACTTAACTTCTTGTGTTATCCTGATGTTTTCTTGACATACCATTCACCCACACTTCCATACATGTGCAGTTGTATTGACCTGCCCGCCCACTCATACATGTGCAGGGGTATTGACTCACCCTCCCACCAATACATGTGAAGTGGTATTGACTCGCCGATCCACCCGTACATTTGCAGTGGTACTGGGGTCCTGATAATAGATTATGCCTTAAATATTATCATTGTCTGTACCGGCTCTACCACTTCATTTTCTTCAAGTCTAAAGTTTTGGTATTTAAGCAGATCTATATTATTATTTTCAATACTACAGCTCAAAAACTTTTTAATTTTAGGTTACTGATATAGTTAAAGGAACCTAATTGCTGAAGCAGATAAATTGTAATTCTGCCAGGCCTGTAAGACAGACTTACTTTCAAGTTACTTGAATCTTGCACTTAAGTCAACACTATATAGGGGAGTTTTTATCCAGAAGATGTTTTTATCTTGTCTCCATCATCAGTTATTATTGCTCTTTAGCTGGAACTATCATAAACTAATATCTTGAGGAGATTATGACCTTACTCCTGCCTTCTGGCCTTTACTTTTGTGAAACTAGTCTTATTTCAACATTATTTTTAATTTATAAGCTAATGTGTAGTATATTAATAAATAAAAGACACCATACAGTGGCAATGACCCACTTGCCCTCTCATACACGTACAATGATGATGACCCATCCGCTCTAAAAAACATGTACAGTGGTGATGGTCCACCCTCCTTCCCATATACGTATAGTGGTGAAAGCTCATCCCCCCTCTCAAACACAATGGAGATGGCACATACAGTACTATGCCTTGACCTCGAGTAGGACTTGTTATCTCATGTTATCCATGTCTTGTCCACAGTTGGCCAGCCTGCTGGGCTGCTGCTGTCAGCGCAAGAGATTCCTATCAATGCTTGTGGCCAAGAGACTGTCAGCCTGCCTACTGCTTAGTCTCAGGGATTGTCAGGCTGCACACACAGTACTGTGCCTCGCCCTTGAGTGGGACTTGTTGTCTGAGCCGGACCAGAAACTCACAGTCGCCACTACACTCCAATCAACACCTTCTGGCACCCAGAGCTACCAGGCCTTGTGTCAGCGACTAGAACATCTGCAGGAATTGGTGGGTCAAATAAAATTTTTCTATTTTATCTCTTTGTTTTTTCTTTATAATATTTGCTTGCAAAACGTGGTTACATCTCTTTAAATTACCCTTTGACTGACCAGTTGAAATATGTAAAGCCAGTTAGGGCTCTTTAGCAATGGCTTATTGATATATAATGCATGAGTACCTAGTTAATTGTGTTCATATAATAGGTGGGCTGATCATGATAATGAAGTGTATCATGTCCAATTTCCAAGATTGTGTCTGCAAAGTAGGTTGATGTACACTTACCAAGTTTTCTTATGCTCCCATTGAGTGTGTTGTAGAGAGAATTTTAACTTCTTAGCTGTGTTATGATAAAAAAATGTTTCTTTCATATTGCTCAAGTGACATGCATTAATGTGTTCGTTTCAAAGTACTCTGTATTATATAAACTTTAAAATGTATAATGTGATAATAAAAAGCTTTAATTAATTTATTTATTTTTGGTACCGAACTAAATTTGGCAAATGATTTGTTACCTTCAGTTTGAATGTCAGTTTTTTTTATTTTGTGACCGATAATTTGCCAATCTCTAATTTTATTACCAATATGTTTTATACATAAGTGATTACTTCAAAAGAATATTCCTTTCCCATGCACGACAGTAAGAGGGTCTATTAGTAAAAACCAGGTCTGACCATCAAATATGAGTACAGTACTTTAGTCAGCCTTTAAAAATTCATATAAAATACAGAATTTGCTTTCTTTAGTACTGTGACTATCAATAAACTTGTTATCAAAAGTACTCATAACTATCACTTATTTACCTAAGTGGTTTTTGGCTTGTCAACAATGTAACTCATATCTTCCTTTGTCTTGAGCGTCTTCTAGGGCGTCTTAAGAACTTTCTTAAATCCCTGTCACTTTGTCTTCCCAGTGGTCTTACTCCCGCTGGTATACCTTCCCTAATATTTTTGTATAAAGTAATAACTATCACTAATTTTGTTGATAAATAAATTGCTTTGTTTCGAGTGCAGCACAAGAAAGGAGGACCACGAAAGCTGTCACTGCCCAGCCGGTCTACTGACAGCGATGTAATCAGACTGCTCAGTTGTGGAGCGCTCGGCAGCCTGGAGTGTCTGAGCTTGGCCTTCACTCACGTCACAAGTGCCTGTGCCGAGCACATTATCAAACTGCCGGCATTGCGGTACCTGAATTTGTGGGCCACACAGGTACAGTTTCTTATATGTTCAACACCCTTGTCACTTTGCTAGAAGAGTAAAACATAAGTTCACGAGACCATATTTGATGTAGTGCAACTTTATATGCACTGATATTGATCTGTTCAAAGTGAGTAAAATTATTAGGTTATTAATTAAATAGGTTTTCGTCTTTTTTTGCCAACTTATGTTTAGTTCATAAATAATTAAAGAAAACTAATCTAAAAACATAAAGCATCTACAAGACAATATTTTCTGTTATAAAAATGTTGTGCTCATGTGATTACTCCAATTTGCTTACCAACCAAACTACCCACCCACACTTATGTCGAATGACCTGCCCACCCACCGATAAAAAAAATATTGTTTTCTAAAAAAAAAAAAAAATATATAATCTCCAACTTGTAATAAAAATAATAACAGATCAGGTAACTCCACAATTGCAAACGGGGCTGAAGTAGTACATTTTAGATAAAAATCAAGTTGTCAATTCGTAAAATGTTTTTTAAAGATATAAAACTGTATAAAATAGATCAAGAAATATTAAATTATGTACTATTCAACAATTCTTTGCTAAATACACTTTTTTTAATAGTGTGAAACATGTCAATTGTGAGACTAAAAGGCAGTCTATGGCGTGAGGACTCGCACATTCTTGTAGTAAGGTAACAAAATGACTCCAAACTCTGCCAGCCAGGAAGATCGTGGCAACTGAAGTAGGCTTGACAATCAACACAGAAAGGTATCACTACATACACTGTGGCGGTTGATTCAAAAGAAGCAATTGGTAAGACTCAGCTCAATTATTTTGTTTTTTTGCGACATTGTTCGTCCACAGCTAATCATACTAGACAGCTCTTGGATGGGGAAAATTCGAAAATCTCCCATACAGCCCAAATCTAGTACCGAGCGACCACCACCCCTTTGCAGCAATAAAGATCTGGCTTGCAATGCAGCGCTTTGGTTTGATTCCTATACTAAAACACTAATTAAAAAAAAGAATTTTGGAATGAAGTTATGAGTTTGTTTTAAAATCCCTTCTGGTTGGTTTCATAATATTAGAAATAAGTGAAAAGCCCCATAAGACATTAAAAGCATAGTATGAATACAAGATAAGTACAAATGGCAGTCAATATTAAGAAACCACGTTTAACATCCTTAGGTTAGAGGGATTCACACAGAAAAACCTTGTGGATCTCTGGTCTGAAGATAGTTAGCAGGTTTTCCCAAAATTGATCACCAATTTATTTAAAATTTCTTCTATTTATGTCATACTGAACTTGAATCATGTTATGTTTAATATTTAATATATTTCTCAAATCTGTCATGTAATATGCTAATTCGGAAATTATTTTCATAAAATATAAAGTAATCAATTACGATGGGAGAACTCGAACACATTTTGTTCAAAACGATATAGTTTAACATTTTATGCAACTCATGATTTATATACTTACCTTTCATCTGTTGGTCTTGTCATTGCAGTTTGGGGATGCAGGTCTACTCGTCATCTCGGAACATCTGCCCAAACTGCAGGTGCTGAACCTCTGTGAGACTCCTGTGTCTGATAAGGGAATAACAGCGTTAACAGGTATTTTATTCATACAACTTGATCTAGTTTTGATACAATTTAACCATGATACATTTTACTTCTTGTTTTTAGTAAAAACTACCTGAAGAATATTAATGGTTTTGAAGAAACATTTATAAAACATCGTATAAATTGTTTTTTAATGCATTCAAGTTAGGCCCCTTTTACGCAGAATGATGAGAAGAATGAAATGAGTTTTTTTAGGGAATTAACTACATATTTTGAGATTTCTGTAACAAAAACAAACATTTATAGTCACGTTATTATACAAAGCTATTAAACATAGTAGTTGTAGACTATGAATGGGTAAATGTATAAATTGACAGTCTTACCCAGTCAGTAACACTGTACGTGTATGGGAGAGAGGGTGGCTCAATACCATTGTACATGTAGGAGTGGGCGTCTACAACTGTAAGATACGTGTATGAGTGGTACTGACCCTCCCCTACACATACAGTGGTTTTGTCCTAACCACCCTTTCATACATTGTAGTATTTGAAATTTCATTTAAATGGATGGATCAATGGATTTTTCAGCATTTTTTTCAAATCTCAAAAATGAATTTTACTCTGTCAAGATTCATCATGATGTTGAACATTTGAAGGAGCGAATCCAATCAGAATTCGAAAACCTACAATTACAGAATATTTCTGGCAGAAATTGTAAGTTGGTGTCGGAAAGAAGCATGGAAGAGTGCAGACACCACTTTAAGCAACTTTAGAAATAAGATTGGATGTAATTTACAATAATTTTAGCGAACTTATAATATCTTACATTTTGTTTTTGATATCTGAATTAATAATAGATATTTATTCCACCTTGTTGTGAATTATTTCATCGAATGCATATTTGTCGACTGGTTTATGTGCCACCTAGTATATAAATCACATACAGACCCAAAGAATGAAAATTGATAGAAAGGGAATTCATTTTATATTGCATTATTTACTTGTTTTCACCTGACAAACAATCTCGTACAATAGGGGACGGTGAAATCTGGACACCCTTTGCATAACGTAACAAGTCCTGATAAAATATGTTTTATTACAATCACCTGGCCTATCTAATCACATTTCAGCAATTCTTTTCAATTAGAACTTTGATATTTGTAATAATTTGTTCTTAAAGTCGACGCTGATTTCTGTTTCAGCAATGACTAATTTGCGCAAGCTCAACCTCAACAGCACAAAACTGACTGCCGAGACTTTTGAGGTGCTGAAACAAAAGTTGCCGGGCCTTCAGGAACTTGACGTCCGCTACACAGAAGCTTGGTGAAGCGAGTAAAGTTGCTCACAACCTGACGCAAAGGGCTGTTCAATTACATTTCATTTAGTGTACTAGAAACGGAAACAAAAGTGCTGTGATGTGAAGGAAAACACTGTAGCTGTAACCAAAACGTTGAACATACATGATCTATAGAACTCCTATTAAATTGGAAATATTCATAGATTACGTACTAGATAATTTGTTTATATTTTAATATTTATTATAGGGTTTAAAATAGTATAATAAAGCAATTAAATGCATTGTCTTTTTGTAAAGAAAAACAACTTAAAACTTCATTATTTTTAATAGTTCATGGGTAAGTTTTTTCTTCGTAAGAGTTGTATTTTGTTTAAAATAATAGTTTTTGTTTAATAACACTCAAGTACTGTCTTTTATGTTATCCTAACAAGAGTTTACAATTTAACATGAGAAGTCTTCTAAATATTTTTTATGCTCAAACTGGTCTTAATGCTTTAAAATATAATAAATTAATGCATCCTGGTCTCTGTGTAGAAGATAACCCAGTTTTGTTTATATAGCAAAGTAAATAATTGTTCTTCCTTTTCATTTACTGGAATAAACATATTTGAGAACTAAGAAATAAAACTTGTCAGAGAACTAGAACCATTACTATCTAAATTACAAGAACTTTCAAAATCATACGGTAAACAGCTCTTTAAATAAAAGAAGCTCTTTAAATAAAGAACATTTTTTAGTTTTTTTTACTTTGATTTGCCATTTTATTCTGGCACAATTATAACTGCTCATTTATCTACAAATAACTTTTTGTATTTAAACTTAAATTTTTATTGTAATTAATGTTCTTGTATCTCATAACAAAATAAATAATAAAACAAAAACTAATAAGCCTTATCAACAAAGTTTTAGAAAATATTGGATATATTTTTTATGTGCAGGAATTGTTGTATTATATTGGGTTTAACTTAAAAATAAAATACAAACTACAAAACTAGGTATATACATACTAATGGAATAAAAATAAATCATATATCAATAGAGTTGACTGAATCAGTTTTCTGACCTTCCACACACAGTAACACCAGTTAATGTACACGGATTGTGAGTCCGTTACTAAAAATCATTGCAGTGGCCTCACAATTGTAGAGCATGGAGTAACGGGTGCGGACTGTGAGTCCGTTAATACATTGTCTAGCTACACCATTTGCAGTGTGTGACGATTTTGATGCTTCCATTGAGGCTATTAAATGGTTTACATTTTTATTCTTAACTAATTAATGTATTTATTACGTTTATGGGATAAAGTGCTAGTAACCTCAGCCATTAGAAATCATTAATTTTTATATAATATTCATTATTCAGAAGTGCGGAATCTTAGTCTGCGACCCATGCACTGGAGGGCTAAAAGGTGGATTAATTTTTGTCTTTTTATAGATAACTAGAGTCTTAAAGACAATAATGATTTGATAACACGTTATCATAGAAATATTTGCATTTCCACCTTTGAAATGTTCTCTGATTCACCTTCATACATTCATATCAGATTATCTAAAAACGCTCAACAACTATTCTATTTCAGTTATTTCAGTTATTTTTTTATACACTATTGTTGGATAGGTATAAAAAAAAAAAAAAAAAAAAAAAAAAAAAAAAAATTTACAACTGTGTTTATTTATTACTGTTTGTTTATTTATTACTATACATACTATTTTGTTATAAGTTTAATACATCAGTTAAATGTTATTTGAATGTAACAATAATTCCTCTAATTGAGAGAAAAATAAAGAATTTATTATTTATTATTTATTATTATTATTTTAGTTTTGTTTAGTTTGATTTTTTAGTATGAAATTACAGATGTTATGTTTGAAAGAAAATTAAATATACTATAAATATACATGCAGAGCATGAATGAAAGTCTAAGTGATACTTGAAATAAAAAAAGGATTAAGGTTAAATATTTTACATTTGCTGACCAGGATGCACCTTTTTAATTCATTTAAATGCTTACAACTTTTACTTAAACATTTACTTAGTAGCTTTTTTTAAAGTATGTCTAAGAATATGATTTATATCGTTTTAGAATTGAATTAAGTTCGCACTTTCTGTCAAAAAATTTTTCTAATTAAAATTCAATAGAATGCAAACGCACATGATGGTACTCTAAAGATAAGAATGACCGTGAGTGCTTACGCTATAAGTGTTATGTACATAGATGAGTTGTTAGTGTTTTAGTACAGAATAATGTAATTTTTTATCTTGATCGATTTGTTGTGTTTTAACAAAACATATCACCTGGACCATAAATGTTTAGTTTTCTGTATAATTGATTTTTAACCATAATGCATTAAAACTGTAATAATGCAATACCCATTTGATTAGTTGATAACGGGTGTATTAGTTTATGTTTATTTTATTTTGATGTCAACTTTCCAAATGCTCTTTAAAACAAAATGGAAAAAATAACATGTGATTACAAGCTAAAGCGCAGGCTATAAAAGAAAATATACCAAAAGTGAGAAGAACTAAAACACAGAAGACAAAGAATCTGTCAAAAAAATTGGTAAAG
>JAQJVL010006059.1:0-31281 GCA_035578905.1 Stictocephala bisonia
GCCCTTTTATAATACCCGGCACACCCATCTTGAACAATGAGTATTGTTCTGGAAATCATGAATTTCATATTTCCACAATTTACTTTCCACTTTTCTTCTCCTTCATAAAGCTTTTTATGTCCTCACACTTAGTTTTAGCACTCAGTCTCAGTCAGGAATTTTACACGGTCTGTAAAAATTAGCTTATGGCTTCCAGTGGCTTTTCCAGTTATAATTTTAGGTTAGGTTAAAGGGCACTGGCAAGAAATTAGTATAATGGAGAGATAGGACATTAGCAAACATACCTTAGCTCTACTCACCTAAAGAAAGTGCCAGTGGCACTGAAAATTTGTGTGGATATGTGTTTATTTGTGTATGTTTCTACTACTCTTGTGTTCATGAACTTGTCTTCTAAGGTAAGTTTGCTGATGTCCTCTCAATGAGCAGAGGTTAATCTTATATTATCGGACTGCAGTTCACTCTGTTGTTTTCGGACTCCATTTTGGTTCTTGGTGAGTTCAAAGAATTGATCTGTAACAATTTTTATATGATCAAAACAACTACTACAGTCACTATTAGGAGCAACAATATTTTTAACCTCATCACTAGCAGATATACTTTCCATGTCAGTATCTGCAACTTGTAAGTTAAACTGGGCGCAATGATTGCAAATCCATAATTGGTCATCTTTATTTCCAAGTACTTTGTTTGAAATACCTGCACAGTTAAAATGAAACTAAACATGACAATTTCCACTACATGTAATGCCACCAGAAGTTTTGGTAACATTTCATTGCAATATCCACAGTTGTGCTGTTGTCTACTAGCCGCCATCTTGTACTAGACTTTATTTACTATTAGTATTTACTCTGTGAACAAAATTCAATGACAGTTTTTTCCAGCAAAATATTGTAATCCAGTAACACGTTTGGGAGTCATAAGAACAAGACATGGTCCTCATCGTCTTGTGGCCAGCTGTTTGCCAACTATAAAATCTCTGCAGAATCAATCAGTCACAGTCCGAACGTTGTACGTTGGAGCATCTTTAAAACAATGCTTCAGATTTGCAGTGGTAATTTTGCTCTTAATTCATACAAATACATTAGACGTGATTTATTTTAAATTAGAGTTGTAAGAGAAAAGGCTTATTTTATCTAAAATATATACAAGGTCAACATAATTGAAGATGACACTTTTATAATTAAAAATCACTCAGTAAAAAATCTTTGTTTTACAGTTTAAATATATTTTTAATACAATTAATCATGTTTATGTCAAATAATATTTAGTTTTTATTTAAAAGAATTTAGAATAGTATAAAACAATAACATTATTATTTAATGTAAGTCAAGAAGAAGAATAGTATTTTTTAAATAGTTTTATCAGTGTAGATAACTTTAAATCTGTCCAACTAAAATGCCTAATAAATCTCAATGTTTTATGTAAAACATATGTTTAAATGTCATTTTAGCACATGAAACAACATTTCATTTTTTTATATACAACATATCCATGTTGTATATAAAAACCCATAAAGTTGTATATGGGTATATTGTATATATATACCCATTCACGTACGGAGGTACTATCCCACCCGCCCCACCCATATATGTACGGTGGTATTAACCCACCTGCCCACATATACACGTATGGTGGTACTAACCCACTCGCCCACCCATACATGTACGGTGGTACTAACCCACCTGCCCACCCATACATATACAGTGGTACTATTTTATATACAACTTTCTTTATATACAACATGGATTTTTATCTTTCTAGGTAGATTTTGTAAATTTAGATCAGTAAATTTCCCCTGATTTCCTCAATATAACAATATACGTTTAATATCACTAGTTAACACTCCCAGAAGTTTTAATGATTATATAAATAAAAAACTATAAACAAATTATATAAACTAAAATAATTATAACATAAGTCTAGCTCTTTTTTTTCTGTTTTTACATATTCTTAAATTATAACCCTTAATAGGTAATGTCTGAAACCATTATTTATAGGGTCACATGGTGACAAAAGATACAATTTATATTTTTACAGTTTACACCAGTGCAAATCCTAAAGGCTGTGTCACACTTGGTCACTTACTAGCCACTACTTAATAGCAGCTAGTGAAATAGCTGCCACTTAAACCCGTCGCATTCATATTACAATAGCAGCTATTCAGTACCTGCTACTAGATTCAATATTTACCTCCCACTGTCATCTCATATTTAATTTTTATCTCAAGGTATGGAATCCGAATTGAATTGATCATTTTCTTGAGAACTTCTACCTAAAGAGGCTAGCCTGCATGTTCAAAATACATCCTCCCTGATTATTAAGGATTACTTAGTTTAGTTAAAAAAAAAAATTAAGCGTGGAAACAGAGAGCAAGTGGATAAACATGCCTCTAGTACGCTAGTAAACACCCTCACACTGGGTGGGAGTGCGATACCCGATAGTTGCTAGCTGGACACTAGTAGCATGAAAAGTTGGACATGTTTAATTCCTCAAACTATGAAAATTAACTAGCGTGCTACTGTTGATAGCTGCTACTGCTTGTCATACTATGCTACTTAGCCAGCCTCTACAGTCACATGCCAGTATGTAAAGTGGCGTAGTGTGATATAGCCTTAATGTTTACAATCAATTCAATTCTTATTTGGTGAAGATTAGGTATGATGTAAATCCTGGAATGGTAACATTCCTACTCCAAACTTTAATGGTAAATGCATAGTCTCGTAGACTGCCCTAGGGGAAAAACAAATTAAAAATGATGCATTTTTAATTTACACATAGACTTAGTAAAATCCAATTTTTATAGTGTTTCTAAATTTTTGAGGTATTTAGTATTTCTCACATATTTTACACACTTCTACACGATGCTCTACTAAGCAAATATACTTTGTGAATATAGCACGCTAGAAACTGGTCATCCTTCTTTTTCTGGTTGGGCAAATCGCATATTTTTTCCTAGACTCTCTGGGTATCTCGTAAGCAGGGTGTGTTGTATGCCTAGCAACATAATCTATATGTTGCTTGAGATTTCTAGACAGATATTTGTAACCCCAGTGTTTGTATGTTGCAAAACTGAAAGAGTAGCGAGTTCTCACATGTGTCTTTTATGGAAAAACTTTCTCTTTGACGTAGGTTTATTTTAAAATTGTTGGATATCTATATAAGAAGCAGACCACCCATGCGTGCAGTTAGTATACTGGGCAAACGGTTTAGTCAAGTTACTTAAAAAAAACAAAATGCTTTGCCTATGAACAGCACATGACAAGTCTATTGAAAATATTTTCATCAAAATCTATGTATAGTGTTTCCCAAAACTACATATATATTGTATGGTTTGTTGTCATTTAATAATTTTTAAAAGCTGTCATATATATTTGGATAGAGATCCAAAAGTCATGTTGTTTATTAATATAAATAAAAATATCACCAAGCTAAATACAATCAATTGAGCCATTTAAAACCTGCCTCTTTGATTCTGCTTATGCTGGCTAATCCCTTCGTAAAACTATGGGCACTCTCTGTGATCCATAGTTTGAATAGATTCCTCGCAATCACATGACTGATCTAGTATCAATCCCCGTTCATATCTCCAGTAGTTACATCTGACCGACCATGCCAGTTCAGAATCGATTCAACAAAATCCATTCCCTACGAGGGAGATTCATCCCACCTACAGGTACTGATGGATTGTTAATAACATTTATTTTGTACATCAAAACTGTTCCCCGCTATGTACCAGCTAGTATTGGGCGAGACATTTGATATGCTTGACTGGAAAGCAGTACGTAGAGGTGGGGCTCTCTTAGATGAAGGATGGTTGGTCTGTCATATGGATCTATACTTGCTCCAATTTTCTTCAACTTGAATACTGCTGTCATCCCAATCACAAAGTCAAGATAATGTTTTTATGCATATGATATTGCTTTACTCACCAACACAAGGACTTCACAACTACTGGAGAAACACTCACAAGTGACCTTGCAGCCCTCAAAGAATATTAAGAACCATAACCCATCAAAAACTGAAGTAACCTGCTTCCACCTAAGTAACAGGCTGGCTGTGTAAGGGTGGCCGAAAGGGTCAACACCACTGTACGTGTAAGGGTGGGTGGGTGGGTCAACACCACTTTTTGTACATCGTTATGGTACTTGCTCCGATTTATGCCATTTTAATACCACTGTATGTGTATGGGTGGGCGGGTGGGTCAATACCACTGTATGTGTACAGGTGGGCGGTTGGGTCAATAAAACTGTATGTGTACAGGTGGGCAGTTGGGTCAATACCACTGTATGTGTATGGGTGGGCGGGTATTATCATTAACTTAATAGTGTAAAACTCATCATAATGATCATCTACAGCAGTTGGGAATAATGTTAGATCAACCGCTGGTGTTTAAAAGCCATCTTCAAAAATCAAAAACAGGGCAAATATATTACATCATCTTGCTGGAACAACTTGGGGCACGCAACATGCACGCATATGTCCTGCGTACAACTGTTTTGTCACTGGTCTATTCTGCTGCTGAATACAGTGATCCCTTATGGCTAAATAGTGTACACACTAAAGTGATTGGTGTCCAATTTATAGGGTCATGAGAAGCTATTTGTGAACCTCTCATGGCAACTTCACACTGAGTAGAGGAATTAAAAACGTTTAGAAAGTTAATAGTTGAAACTATCTCACACGGTTTTCAAAATAATATATAGATTTTGGTGAAACGTTTAAAAACAATAATTGCTAACCAATAACTAACAGAATAAAAATAATGTTCACAAGGGATAGTACAGTTTAGGTCTAATAACAGTAAATTATTTTACTACTTTACATGTGCTAGTTTATAGGGTAGCAATTTGAGCACATTTGCACAAATAAAATTAGTTAGTAAAATTTTGTTTATTTTTTACTACATTCATAGACTACATGAATCCGAGTTGTGCTATCCTTTGCGAAGATTATTAGTGTTTACAATCATTGTTTTTAAATGTTTACCAGAGCAGATATGAGTATGAAAATCATATGAAGTAGTTTGGACAGTTAACTTTCAGAAATTTTACTTTTTCCAGTATATGTCATTCATGAATTTTAAATGAACAACTAAATTTTTCAAGGGTTTTTTTCCTTTAGGAACAATGGTCTTTATACAATATATATTTGATTTAAAAATATCGCAAATGTAATTTTGTACAACTCAAGTTATATTTGAATTTAATAATTTCTCAAACATTTCCTCTCCTTGCGAAAAAATTAGTCAAGGAAGAAGTCCATTTCACAAACCTAAACAGATTTCATTTTGATTTTAGTTGACAAAGTAAGGGTCATTATAAAGGTTAGATCCAACAAGGCTCCTCGCTTGGTTTTATAATTTTAGTTGACAAAGTAAGGGTCATTATAAAGGTTAGATCCAACAAGGCTCCTCGCTTGGTTTTATAATTTTAGTTGACAAAGTAAGGGTCATTATAAAGGTTAGATCCAACAAGGCTCCTCGCTTGGTTTTATAATTTTAGTTGACAAAGTAAGGGTCATTATAAAGGTTAGATCCAACAAGGCTCCTCGCTTGGTTTTATAATTTTAGTTGACAAAGTAAGGGTCATTATAAAGGTTAGATCCAACAAGGCTCCTCGCTTGGTTTTATAATTTTAGTTGACAAAGTAAGGGTCATTATAAAGGTTAGATCCAACAAGACTCCTCGCTTGGTTTTATAATTTTAGTTGACAAAGTAAGGGTCATTATAAAGGTTAGATCCAACAAGGCTCCTCGCTTGGTTTTATAATTTTAGTTGACAAAGTAAGGGTCATTATAAAGGTTAGATCCAACAAGGCTCCTCGCTTGGTTTTATAATTTTAGTTGTCAAAGTAAGGGTCATTATAAAGGTTAGATCCAACAAGACTCCTCGCTTGGTTTTATAATTTTAGTTGTCAAAGTAAGGGTCATTATAAAGGTTAGATCCAACAAGACTCCTCGCTTGGTTTTATAATTTTAGTTGTCAAAAGTAAGGGTCATTATAAGGTTAGATCCAACAAGGCTCCTCGCTTGGTTTTATAATTTTAGTTGACAAAGTAAGGGTCATTATAAAGGTTAGATCCAACAAGGCTCCTCGCTTGGTTTTATAATTTTAGTTGACAAAGTAAGGGTCATTATAAAGGTTAGATCCAACAAGACTCCTCGCTTTGGTTTTATAATTTTAGTTGTCAAGTAAGGGTCATTATAAAGGTTAGATCCAACAAGGCTCCTCGCTTGGTTTTATAATTTTAGTTGTCAAAGTAAGGGTCATTATAAAGGTTAGATCCAACAAGGCTCCTCGCTTGGTTTTATAATTTTAGTTGACAAAGTAAGGGTCATTATAAAGGTTAAGATCTCAACAAGACTCCTCGCTTGGTTTTATAATTTTAGTTGTCAAAGTAAGGGTCATTATAAAGGTTAGATCCAACAAGGCTCCCTCGCTTGGTTTTATAATTTTAGTTGTCAAAAGTAAGGGTCATTATAAAGGTTAGATCCAACAAGACTCCTCGCTTGGTTTTATAATTTTAGTTGTCAAAGTAAGGGTCATTATAAAGGTTAGATCCAACAAGGCTCCTCGCTTGGTTTTATAATTTTTAGTTGTCAAAGTAAGGGTCATTATAAAGGTTAGATCCAACAAGGACTCCTCGCTTGGTTTTATAATTTTAGTTGTCAAAGTAAGGGTCATTATAAAGGTTAGATCCAACAAGGCTCCTCGCATTGGTTTTATAATTTTAGTTGTCAAAAGTAAGGGTCATTATAAAGGTTAGATCCAACAAGACTCCCTCGCTTGGTTTTATAATTTTAGTTGTCAAAGTAAGGGTCATTATAAAGGTTAGATCCAACCAAGGCTCCGCGCTTGGTTTTATAATTTTAGTGTTTTCAAAGTCAGGGTCCAATTAATAAAGGTTTAGATCCAACAAGGCTCCTCGCTTGGGTTTTAAGTAATTATTACGTTAGACAAAGTGTAAAGGGTCGCTATAAAGGTTAGATCCAACAAGGCTCCTGTCCCTCGCTTGGTTTTTTATAATTTTAAGAGTTGTCAAACGTAAGGGTTCGCATTATAAAGGTTAGATCCAACAAACTCCGCACGCAGGATGTGTTGTTATCTTTTAGTAAGTTTGTCAACAGTAAGGGGTCTATTTATAAAAGTGTTCGATCCTAACAAGTGGCTTTCTCTACCCTCCGCTTGGTTTTTATACAAGTTTAGTTGCCAAAGTAAGATGTCCCTTTCATTAAGAGGTTAGGATCCAACAAGGCTCCTCTCTTTTGGTTTTTATAATTTAGTTGACAAAGTAAGGGGCTCGTTATAAAGTAGTTAGATCCAACAAGGCTCCTCGCTTGGTTTTATAATTTTAGTTGACAAAGTAAGGGTCGTTATAAAGGTTAGATCCAACAAGGGCTCCTCGCTGGCTGGTTTTACAGAGTTTCTAGTTGAACAAAGTAAAAGTGGACGTTATATAAGTGTTAGACATCCCAACACGGCCTCCTCGCATTTGTGTTTTTATAATTTTAGTTTTGACAAAGTTAATGGTCCAATATAAAGGATTAAGATCCAACAAGGAGCTCCTCGCTTGGTTTTATAAATATTAATTCATGTTAGATTTGAATGGAAACTCTTCAATAAATTCCAATGATTTCAATTGGAAGGTACAAAAAAAGGATTAAATTCAAACCGTGATTGGCTCCATCTTACAAGACCGAAAATGGCATGCCATCATATACTAAATGGCTTGTTTGTAAATAACCGTTACGTTACAAAATTATGAGATAATCAAACTTAAGCGTGGTAAGAAATGCTATTGAAAGTCAATACCGTAAAAGACAAATTATTTTCCACAAAGCATTAAAATTTTTAAAAAGTATTAAGAAAAAGTGAGTTTTATTTGGTAATATCTGCCCATATGAAGTTTTTCCCTCAAACAAGAACCTTTAAAATGATGTATTGATACGTTGCCCCCAACGCTTTTACATATAAAATTATCAATTTTGTAACCCAACACCTTTTAAGCAAATGTGAAAAACACTGTACGAAAATTTTATGAATCATATTTTCAATGGACTCTCCATGTGCCTGTTTAACAAGGGCAAAAGCATTTAGTTTGTGTGCCACTCATCGAACCAATCCAGGGACCGGTATCAAAGATCGCACTGCTAGATAAGAACATTGCAAAGGAATTGCGTATGCCTCACGCCTGTATAAAGCTGCTCATACCTAAACAATATGTAGTAGGGGACCAAAATAGTATAGGGTGGTTTCACTGTTTTTTATTCCCAACCGGGCTATGATCATTAACCACCCTGTCAAATTCAAAAGTATATTTCAAAGTTATGATTTTGTATGTCACAATACTTATTAATTTTTTTTTCAAAACTGTATATACCCATGTAACAATAAAACACAAAGTTCTGAAATTCTATGGATGATATTCAGAACTTACCATCAAACGCGAGAATGTATAGAAGAATGAGGAAAACTCTAAACTTCTAAATCTAAACCAGCCTAGTACAAATAATCACGGAACTAGCATAGAAACAAAACAAAATTATGGCGACTAACGGACCTTTCTTTATTCCAGTAGAATTGAACACGTAATTTAAAAAAAATTTCCCTCCCTGAACATCAGCCGTTGATAATTTCTTAATGTATAATATAATAGATCAATAAATAAATATATCTATGTGACACTACCAATCCAAACAGAATGCCTACAACAACCCCAAAACACCCCGCCAAAAGTGAATCCCCCCTCTCACCAAAAACCCCAAGTAATACAATAAACAGAACCGAGGCCTCCAACCCAGAAGCCACCACTACCATTAGAGCCGAATAATAATCACAGTTAGGTAACCACCCTTGACCTGATAAGATGGTGACCCAATATTGTGACCCCAACCCTGCTCCATCCCACCCACCCACAATGGATGCGGTTTGACCATGTCACCTTAATAATACGGCTTAATATTTCATCCATGGAGTGCACTGGTCCAAGGCCTTCCAGGGGGGAAACCTGCCCCTGTCAGTGAACCCCCGGGCACAAAACCATCCCACCAAGCGACGTCACATTCCTATCTTTCAAACCATACAAACAAACCCACCTGCTCAAAAATCTACAAAAAAAACCCCACCATCTTCATTCAGCCCCAGCCCACATTCTCAAATCTCGCCTCCCCCCACACAACCCCCCCCATAGTATCACTCCAACGTCATATCCCAATGGCGCTCGCGCTCCCAAGTTAAGACCCGTGCGCGAAGTGACGGAGGTAAGGAATTTATCCCACAAGCATTAATCAACAACCCCTAACACCCCTCCCTAACCCATACAACCCCGCCCACCTCAAAAGTAAACACAAAACCCGACTAAATAAAAAAGCGGACACATCCAAAGTCTTGCAATAGGATCAATTGTATGAACAACAGACCCACTCAGGCGGTACGTACGCAACATAGAGACCCCTATGCATACCTACCGTCCAGTTAAGCCAGCCCGCCAAGCACGAACCCAAAGGTACCCCCGACTGCCCAAGCTCTGCCGACAGACCAAGCCAAAGCCACGGACCCACCAAGGGATGTCTGACATCCAAAGTGCTGTATCCACAGGTACGATCCGCATGAACAAAGGTTATATAAGCGGCGCCCACCCTGGCATAGTTCTGATAGTATAACACAAGCCGTACACACACAATTATAGGCAATGGCCCGGAGAGGTGCCTGCCGAAACCACCGTTTATTAATGTATCACTAGGTTCCAAATGGATTTGCGTAACTTGGATACACAGAAAACATTCCATGGGATTTGAGTAAATTAGGGATGCCAGTAAATTTTCCAAACACATATTTTCATTTCGACCACTGTCATTGAATCCTAGAACATACTGTAATTTGTAAATTTCATTTTAACTACGATCCATAATCTAGAGTAGCAAGTTTTTACGGAATACCGGCTTCATAAAGTTATTTATAAAAGCAGACGAAACACACAGTCCACACCCCGTGGCACCGGTCCCAACCAGACCACAGCCACCAAGCCGCCGATAGACCACCAAACCATGACCTACAGGAAAACCATACCACACCATCGTCAACAGAAAAGCATGTGCCATGTAAAGCACCAAGTACCCATTAGTTCAGAACACACGCTACAAAAGGACCCAATAGTAAGCATATTCTATGCAAGAAATATGCCAACATGTGTCTGCCCATATGAAGGTTGAAGATAGAAAGGAACAGTGATTTCACGGCTGGGGAAACATGAAGTTATATCAATTAGGAAGTTCCATATATTAGAGATTGTCTGTTTAAGGAAAAATTATATTATACTAAATAAATATTATTTTATTTTAACTGATCATTAAACCAATTAATATTGTATAAAACGTTGAGTTAAAACTATAATATACTAAAGCCTTCCCCAATATTAATTGGGACCATGGCCTCTTCAGGATTACATCGTGGTGTAGATGAGTTTGGGGTCTCTCCAGAGACGCACCACCCCAAGATGGCTCCTGGCTGTTGCGGTTACCTCGAGTGTGCGAACATTGTAAAACTTGAGTCTTGAGGAAACTCGAGGAGAAAATTCGACACACGGGCATTCTTAGAACGGCAAGAAATGGTATCTAGTCTGGGGGAAAAAGAATTTTGAGTGAAGACAGTGGCAAAGCTGCAATGGCCATCCGCGTGATACCACATAAAACCCATACTCGAACAGGAAGGCGCCACACTACCCCGTGTACTCCCCAAACACCCCCACCTGGAAAGAGCCAGTTCCCCCCTCTTGGCACTCCCACCTACCAACAACACATCTCTCGAAGACACACGGATCCCACCCACCAGCCCCACCCCTCCCCGCAAACCCGACAAGCCACACCCGCCTCCGAAGTGCGGGATGACGGTCCCCAACCAGGTAGCACAGCCCAGGGGTCCCACCGATACAGAGATAAAGGAAGCCAGTAACCAGACACTTCACGATAGCCGTGTCGTGATATGGGGAAGCACAAACAATATCACCAAGACAGCGGACCCCCTTCGTACACATAATTCAATGGACCAGGAGCGAATACACCAAACCTAATCCTCGTTCGTGACGACCGTACACAACTCAAAGACACTCTTCACTCATACCACCTATCATAGATTCCACCACACCCACTTGTGAAAAACCGTAGGCACTTAACATTTTTCTCCCTAGAACCAAACAGCCCGATACAGCCCCACCAAGCCCCGCGTAATCTGAGTTCAAGCGAGGCATTCTCAGACCCAACATACCCCCTAACCCTCGCCCGCCCATCGCGTCTACCGATCTGCAACAACACTGCCAATCGAAGCCCCCACCCACCGTTTACCTCGATAAGATGCGGACATTGGCGTGACCACTTAGAGAATGACCTATAATATATTGCCATTGGGGTTGAACAGTGAGGCCCCTACATACAGAAGAGGAGACTGAATCGGAAAAAACCCAGCCAAGCAAACAAAATAGAGCTGACCTTACCCTCACTATACAACCTTATCTACTATCCTCACATCACAAATGGTCCCCCAAGCACTCCACCAGGAACAGTTGGGGAACACAACCACATTTAACGCCCTACCCCCATTAGGGCCCAACTGTCCAACAACAACAATCCTACACTAAGTCCTAAGTGAACCTTTAACCCCTTACCTATGATATGCCCCATCAAAACGTGAAACCCGTCGAGTCCTGCATCTCTTCTTTGTTGCGGCATAATGGTCACTAGGATTTATCAACGTATAGTTCATATTACATTTACCTCTTTTAAGGTGCCGCATCGGTAGAGATATAGGAGCCTCATAGGAGATGACTGAGTGTAGCCCCCCTTGTTACTACACTGATTCAACTTAGCTCCCGACACAGGACCTCAGTTCGTTGCAATAGCGCGTCCCAAACTGCCAGTCGTGGCAACTATAGTGAACACTCTACAATCTTATACGTGTCCTCTGAACCCCTGATTCGAATCACTATATTATAGATGCTGAATTCAGCACTAACTGACACGTCTGCCCATCTCAGGCTTTTTCCTTACCAACACACACATCTGAACCGTGACTTGCCCAATCACGAGGACACTTCCAGACTTTTCTCTAGTAGTGTCCCATATGGTATTAATTCTATATTTCATTAATTCAAAACCTGCCAGTCTGTAGTGGCAATTGTGCTGTGAGCTAAACGAAATAATCTGAATGAATAACAGGACTAATGAGCAGACAAACTGGCAAAGCATGAACATGAAAAGGGCGGACACCGCATTTATCACAACAAAAAGGACCATTTCTGATTGGGACCTCTCAATCACGTGATGAGTCCCCCTTAATGGACCTTTCCAACCAGTACATATATAGCGTACAGAGGGTATTTGAACGCACCAATTCAACCACTCCATACAACCAAACACAGTGTAGTGTATTGACCCATCCCGTACCCCCTTCCGCATGTCCAGCTACATAGAAGAGCCACGCAACTGTGGGTAGATGAACCCCCAGCCCACCCATACAAGCAACAGAATAGACCATGGGAACCACCAGCCCCCCACCGCACACAGTCTCCTGCTGTGTAATTATGCCCACCCACCCCCCCATCGGCCTGTGCCCCAAACGCCAAAAACCGAAGTACCAAGTATTGTTATAACCAATTATACTTAACATAAAAACAGGAGCGTGCCGCACTCCTAATATTATAAAACTGTTAACTCTGGCCTCTGCCAATCCATGACGCATCATGAGTAACTTATGATATGATTGAGAGATACTTAATTCTCAGACCGCAGATAAAGGGGCCGGAATCCCAGAACAGGATTCGAACTATATTACTGAAACTCTAATTAGAGTTTCCCCAACTCAGTGCCTTCCTGGATTCGAACACCGCGCTATCTTTAGCCCAAAAATATTCCAAATGGACCAATGTGTAACTTTTATTATACATTCCCTCCAACGGTCCCAAAGACCATAATAACACAAATCATATTACATAACTACATATGAAATAACACTTACTATATCAATTAAAAGGGCCCAAGCCAAACATACGCATATTGGATACTATTAAAAATTAGTGCATGATCAATAATCAATAAAGTGAATACTGTGTAACATAATAAGTAGTACCAATAGTGGATGAAATATAAAAATAAAGATGCTATATAACCAATACAGTAAAATAGATGCAGCTTCTATGAAGAGGATAGCAAATATGCACAAGCAATAACAATAAACATAACAGTAGGGAAAACAAAACATCTATAATCATAGCAATTCCTCAAAAAATTTTAATGCTAATTACAGTTACAAGCTTCATGAATCAAAAAAAATAACTAACCACAAACCATAGAACTGAATAACAAGTGTATAACTATAAAACATGCAGGATGGGGGCAGCGAGCACAGCATCTTCTACATAAATGTTCAGGACAGTCAATTGAAAATATCGAACTTGATAGTCGTCATCAGAAACTATTTACACACCGATCTGCTCATCATTGATACTGGTGAGGTCGGGGACGCCCAGGTGGGAATGACCAAGGAGCGTGGGAAGAGGAGCGTGCCTAGCTAGACATACATCACCGTGGCGACCGGGTTTCCCTACGCTTTTGGCGTAAACGGAAGTCCACTTGCGTGACAAAGAAGCACCGGGCAATCTAGCTGTCCCAACTTACAACGAGCAGTTTGGGACAAGAACAGAAATATCAGCGACGCCACGTCACACCATTGAAGAAACCGGTAGAAGATATAGCTCAGCCTGCAAGTTCCCAGCAAGAGGTGATTATACCCTGTAGTAAAGTCCTTGTCCAGAACCCCCCACCCAAACCAGTAACAGTGAACCTATCCTCTGCACAGCCTTCCATTATTCCATCAATAAGGTCCCCGCTATGAAGTGGAGACCAGACAGGTGCTAAGCAATACCCCAAGAGTAGTGGCGGTACAAAGGAACAGTAGGAGAGTTATCAAACAAGGGGATTTCATATGTCATACCACGAGTTAGACCCTAGTTGATGAAACCCAGCATTCCTGATAGGCTCTTCTGCAAAGGTCGTCCAACAATTATCATTGAATGTAAATGTCAGACCACGAAATAGTAGAACACCCAGAATCCCTTAAGTAATCGTGGACACTCCTTCCCTAGGGGTTGATTATCTAGAAGTGGGTTACCTGTGGAAGTGGTTACATACTGTTAACAAACGACCCCAACTAGGTCCATGACGGATCACGCTTTGAAGAGTTCCAGTTTCATGTTGTTAGTGAACAACCAAGGACCCCATCCAATACCAAAAAGGTACCCGCCCACTATTAAGACAGCCGTAGCACCTTCCACCACCCTGGCGACCACGGTTGTTAAAACTTCCCACCAACCACCCGCCCCGTGCGACGCGCCACCCCCAGGAGAACGGGACGATATAATACAAATTAAATACCCATGTATGACACTGCTCATGACCCAAGAAGCGAACCCTAGTGCACGCCGTGAAGTATGCAATAAATTCCTGGGCAAGTGGTCATACAGGGCAATTTTACACATAAATAGCCGACCAAGCAGATAGGTCCCCCCACGGATCCCGTGTGAAGTAATGGCCATTGGATACCATATGCCTTTAACTTGCTGTGATTAGTATAGAGTGGGATCAACTCTTGTCGAATGCCTTGGCAAAATGTCGATAGAGGCAACATCCCGCTGATTAACCAGAATCCTAGAGCAGACAATATACAATCTCAAATATCATAGGATTGGTGACAGGTTTTACCTGGAGATGTGGGTGAAACCATGCTGACTAGGAACAGACTAAGGTTTCCGCAAGGGCTGAAGGCGAGAATCGCACAGAGCAATTCGAAACACTACCTTTCCCCCACTGCAGACGAGCTAGAATTGTAATAGGTTCGGGAAGATTCTCGACATATCGGAAATCGTATCGAGCCGCAGCCTAGTTGGAAAGGAACAATATTGCCCCATCTTGAGAATTTACTGGAAATACAGTTCCTAGTGAATTGGATTAGGTTGTGTTGAATAGTGATGGACAAGAGGATTAGGGCCAAAGTGTCCACAACAGCAGAATTAGAAACGGACGGAGATACAATGTACTGTGACGGCCAGCACCCTATTCGATGCATAATACAATGTGACCATGAGAGAATTACTCGAGAACTGGTTCACGCAATACAGATAATGCGAGATCAAATACCAGAGATGAATTGGCCAAATAAAGATTATAAATGGTGGAGGAGTGAAACACTAACTACAGTGGCTTCGTAGAAAACGTGATGAAAAAAATTCTGGAAAACATAAATCCGGCTCTCTCTGCTCTGTGATCATTTTGAAGAATTAGCCATACAAACAAATACTAGAATGACACTAGGGAGATTTTCGGTAGTGGAACGTAAACAAAAACCTCCCAGAAAACTAAAAGGGTTGTTTGGAATTGAATCTTCAATTTTCATGTCAGAAATAGTTGTTTCTTCTATAACATATGGTGACTAAATTCCCCTCCCGTGCAAACCTAACGACCACCTCGCACAAAAACCTTCGAGTAGTTATTTTGTTGGACCTAGAAAGTTTTGTTTGAGTAGCGCTTGTGGGCTCTCTTCTTCTGGCTAACCAAGATATGATATGTGATGAAGAATTTTGTTATTTTCGACGAGGATACGACAATTAAAGTTGTTTCTGGCAGGGGACCATAAAGTACTAAAAGTAATAAAAACACATGACCAAAAGACCTATTTTTCATTGATATCAAATAGTTTGTGAATATCTCTGAGTATAAGCTAACTGAACACAATTCGCCCTTTGAACCTTAGGCAAATGCTAAGTGAACTATTAGACTAGTTGAAATTTGTAAGGCAGTTGAATCAAGTCCATGAAAAACGAAAACCTAATTCGATATATAATAAGCCAATTAACATCGAGGGCGGCTCCGTGAGTATTTCCTGAACCTACTTAAGGATGAATTTTAGAGTATACAAAATTACCGGAGTTAAATGGTAGTACCTCCTAAATCACAAACACCTCAAATTGGGAAAAGCAACTTCCTCGAAAAAAAAACAAGGATTAAATAAACAATTTTAGTACAGGCAGGCAGTTTGGTATAGTATGGGCAGACAATATAAAAATGAACCCCTGCCTTCAGCTGGTTAAATAAAAAAACAGCTTGGTTAAATAGTGTCTTCATTATTTTCGTTGTCTCAAGGTTTGATGCGACTCGCGCAAGTGTCAGTCCAGAGTCAAACACAACACCAACAAAGTGTATTGCCGATAAACTTAAGTCAAGCGAGAGTTATAAAATAGTGTTTATTCGAACTATAATTTTCGTCCTATTTCATGTGTTAAATTAGTATGCCAGTAATATGTATGAAGCTCTAATGTACACACTTGTGAACAGTGTAAGATGTAGTGTGATTAATCAAGAAAATTAATTGTATACTTGTTTTTTAATAATATCACACTTATAAAATACCGATTTATACCATATCTTGTCATAAAAGAACCTATATTCCATGAGAAGAATGACGTATGGTTGGCATAGCCATCCTTGTAATTGTGAAAACCAAAGCTGATGGGATAAAAAAAAAAATCTTACATAATAATAGTTTTAAATGCGCTTGTTGAAAAATCAATGTCAATGCAGTAAGAAAAATGTCCGAACTATTCGAAGTGTATGTTTCCCAATCAGCCAATGGCTGCTACAAGAAAATTACAATGTAATAAAAAAGACACAATAAATATTGATAAAAAGTGACCTCATTCCGACCTGTTTATATAATTTCCCAATATATTCACGCCCTAACCAACATATGCAAGCCTAAGTCACATAACGAGAATCGCAATTTTTAACGAAACACCAATCTGCAATTACCATGGATTAAATCTGTATTAAAAGGAACATCTATTAGGCACCCAACCTAGAAAGGAAAAGTGTTAGCCAATCCCTTATGTATGTACTTGTACCCCCTTAAACAACACGGCCCAATTTCTAAATGAATTGCAAACATACCATCTTTAAAAAACATTAATTTTATATCTATACCCCCCAGCACTACGACCGGCAACCCACTTCTTCAAACACAAAGACCACCAAGGACCACAAACAGGACCAACTTTCAAAACAATTATGAAGCCCAATTGGTCCAATCAGTGAATCTATATGATACTACCCACAATGTATGATGAAGTATAAAAGCATATAAAGATTACTAAATTATTATAAACCCATAAACATGGTTATTTGGCGAGTGTACATTTTATGGTCAGATCTCCTACACTGCTATAATACTATAAGCGCCCTAAAAGTACAGCCTAAGAAACCCTAAAGGCACTATCTTTAGCCACTAATAAAAATACTCAATATTTTTCATATAAATTGTGAAAAAGAGATTAGGTACTTATGAAAGAATACATCAGGACCAGACGAGGGATTACCTCCACAGCAACAATGAACAAAAAGAGATAACTATCAGTATTTAAAAAAAGGCAAATGCCCGTAAAGGAAGGCCTACTCCATATTTATACCAGGAAATAATAACCAAAACTGATTTACATATCAATAACAATAGTTAATACGTTAACTGAGTATTAATATTAAGAACATAGAAACCTAGACAAAACACAGGCCACGTGCCTTACCAGCCAAAAAGTGCCGAACCTAAAAAGTTAATAAAGCGCCCACACCGCCCGCGGCACGCCCACCATAACCAAACAGGTCCGGCCGTAATAATAACCAAAATTAAAATTACTTAATTCAAATCAAATTAATTTGTCAACAGATCTTGATATGACAGGAATAACTTTATAATTAGTGAAACTGAAATCTTACAAGGTGCATTTTAATTCCCTGAAGAAGTTTTTTAATCAAAACTTTTAGTCGCGATTTACTCTTCACTGATCAGTGTGTGCATTCCATCCAGGGAAGACCACAAGTGTGAAACAAAGAAATTATCATTACTCAAAGCCTAAACAGAGCTAAATAAAACCTAAAACATACAATATTACCTATCGTAAAAATTAAAATATGAGTAACATAATTATCAAGAGGGAAGAGTATATGTATAGGACTTAAGGTCCGATTACTTGTTCAGCCCCCCAACCAATGAAAACTTGATGCTATGAAGTGGTTCCAAAACATGGCGTGAGCTTTATCAAGCAATGATCTGGGTAAAAAGAATAAACAGTTTGGAAAACACCCGGAATATCATAAACCCCCAAAAAAACAGTTCGTGACACAAATTACAATATCACAAACTTAAGAAATTTTTTACCAAGAGTAATATAGTTAATATTAAATTGGTACGATTAACCATCTCCTTTTTTTAACATATCACATTGATATGTATATTAACACTGATCCTAACTTTTGAAAAACACAATTGGTCTATTTCCAATTAATTCTCATGAAGAAATACGCAGAAAAAATACTATTGTAGGACGCAAGAAATAAAATCGACTAATAGAAGGCCATTACGTGAGCATTATATATAACCGAAGGCAACTAATATCAACAGACACACTGAATTTCCCCTCTATATCCCATCTGTATGAATGGCGGCTGCCGTCATGGAGGTAATAAAACGCTAAAGAGCCTCGAACTAATAACCCACTCAAATTACAACACAAAGTTATTGTAGAGTAACAGTAGACAAAAAAGAGGGCCAAATCAGGGAATATGAATTCGTATAGGTCCAGTATAAAAAATCTGCATTTTATTTTTTCGGGCTTGACATAAAATAATTTAATACTGCTAAACAAATTATAAAAATTCGCTGAATACCAACATCACAAAAATATCAAACGTGCAACTTGAAAACCAAATTGATGACCACAAAACGAGATACATAAACCAAACGGAATTATGTTATAATTAATCCTATCAACACACACCCCCGTCGTTAAAAATAAGCGTGCAATAAGAAACCCCCCCGCGAAAATCGGCGTAAACTATCCCCCCAACTTCACGCGCAATAACCACAGCTAATAACCCACCCCATAAAATCAACCCCCAAGAGACTTAGTATCTGAACCCGATGTATGAAACAAAGTGCAACCAATATTGTTAGATTTAACCAACACCAAGACATAACATCGCTTGAATTTTACTTAACCTGTATAATGCACCCGCCATACCTAAAAACACTAGTAAAAAAACCCCACCCCCGCCATCCCCTCAATATCAACATAACCCAAATGCAGAACTTATCCCACAACCAGCTCCCTGGACCCCTGGGTTCTATCACCAGAACAAGACTCACCTCCGAAAGACCCTTAATTTCAGACAAAATAATTTCAATCTTTATCCCTCATCCCAGTTATTCCTCTACTCCTCAACAACCATACATATAAAAAAGTCATTCCAACCATCATCAATCCTCAAGCCAAGTTCATCCAAGTCTAACTTTATTAGTTCCACGCTTGAACCATTTTTGAGAAAAATTTACCAATTTTACTGAAGGTTACAAAATACCTTTCTTCACTGTTTTCTAAACCTATCCTATAGTAAAGATGTATCTCCTAAAGGCTCTTGGGAAAACGCTCATTTTCCTGCTTGCACTCTTTTCCACTTACTACTACAAAAAGCCAGTGGTATATTTATACAATATTCAATTGCCTATCAAGCATCACAAAACCCACCGTATTCCAATCTATTATCACGACTCCTATTTAAATTCCATCAAACCAGACAAGCAGACTGACCAACTTCATCCCAAAATGACTTTCTAAATGGAAACTCACTATTATACAAACGACCGCCTTAGAACGAATAATTTTGTCTATCCTAAAAGAACTTCATGAGGGTCAGACACATTGGAAATATCTTACAGAAAATTAAAAAATAGACCTTTATAATATGGAAAAACTCTTAAGCCCGTAAATCTCCGGTAATGGTTTAATTTTATCCGGTCCGATCTTAGTAAGTATCTAGGCATTTGAATTATTGTGGGCAACGAGAAACATAGAAACATTACCTTCGTGTTATAAACTTCAAAAAGGAGCTATTAGAAGACCCATTTTTTCCCCATCTAACAATCGTAGACATTTTGCACAAAAACCTTAACATCAAAGAAAATAGAATAATTGACTATTTTACCTTCTATTATACATAAAAAGATCAGTACATATTAGTCCCAGAGCAACTAATATGCATATGCTTACATCAACTCGCATTGAATACGACTCCTACAACTACATATTCTCTCACCCAAACCAATAACATCAATGGCCCTTCACATTAAAAAACCAATCTATCTACTGAAAGTACAGTTTGTGAGTAATAGGGTTTCTCCAGGCTTTACAATACGCTAATATATACCGCCCTCTAATGGATTACATCTACTACTCTACACGCTCCTCACGGGCGCGCAGTCGTAGAGTGCGGGGGCGGAAAAGCCCCCCCGCAACCATACAAGCCGCTCAGAACGAGTACAACACGGGGAACCAGTCACCTACAGTCGTTGGGGCCTATCACACAAAGCAAAACTTTCCTCGTTCCCCTAATTACCTACCGACACCCAAATGCATATTCAAAAAACAAACTATCTGTCCAGATCGCGTTTAATTAAAGCGGTTTTTTCTTTTTCAATCCAAAGTAAATCCTAAAATAGCCAAATAAATATGTTTCTTGACACCAAAAGACGATTTGTTACTTGAAACACTGCACGAGAGATGCGGCGTGTTTTTGGTGCTGTTTTAAATAAAGATTATTTATCTTTCTTTTCTTTCTTCTAAAAGCTGCCTTTAATCAATACTACACCAAACATTAAAAACACCACACCGCGCGTACTACCGAAATTTAAATGTATTGTCTGTATACAATCATGCCGACCATGCCCTAAACACGACTTTACACGTTCTTCCTTTCCCTAATGCCAAACAACGGAATATTTTAGGTAGTATTGTATATGATACTGGCACTCATCCACCCTGGTATTCTGTTTGCATATACATGATTTAAGTAGGCTTTTACAATATTGTCACAAACGTTCATTAAGTATTGTGACCACCATAACAATAAAACATTTTTCGTGAAACCTATTCTAATATAGTGTAACTTAACATGTCCTTAAAATAAAAAATCAACATTTGTTAACTGCTGACTGTGCTGCCGGCAAAAATACTTGCACATTATTCTTTTGTGGTTAGTAGTTGCTTATATTAACTTCATCCTAATAAAAAGTAGTTCTACAGATATCAAGTAAAAATTGTAAATTCAAGTTCGTCTGTATTGATATTGAATTGAGCCTATTTATTTTTTATGCCTTACTTTTAATACTTATTATTTTAATATTTTATACAGTATTTTTTTAATTATTGGGTGTTTTAATTTATATTACTATTGTATAATATATGCATTTAATAATTATTATTGCTCTTTATTAAAAATATTGTTCTTAAATGTTTTTATAATAGCCTACTTAGCTGTAATTGGGGTTTTTGTAAAATATAAATTATTTTGTAATTTTTATTAGGTTATTGTTTTGCTGTATATTTTCAATCATAATTTTTTACATGTCATTATTATATCTACTTTTTAAGTGATTGCAATTAATCCTATCCTCTTCAAAGTCTTTAAATGTACGCATATTTATTGTAAAAAGTAAACATTGACTATAGAAACAAAAGGACAGACCAAGGGAATGTATTTGCTATATACACATGCCTTTGTGGTATTTAATGGGAATTGTTTCAAATAAGGGCATTACTTTTACCGTTTATAACTAGTGCTGTTTAGTGGAGGACTATCTGTACTATACAAACAGTACTGTATTTTTAGTTATATACAAGAACTGAAGCCGTTGGACGAGGAAATCGGCTTGGCGGGACCCATGAGTGAACCGTCTTCTTGTTGTAATTCATTGGGAATAAATAAACCTTGTATGTGTGTCTGTGGTAAAACGCAAATTTTATTTTATTTAGCTTAGGCCTAGTAACTTATATAAATTTTTTAAAAAGATGGGTCTCGAGTAAAATCAGGCCACATTTCTAATAATGTGATAATCACATAAGAGTTTTCAAGAATAAAGAAAATTCTTAAAATTTTTGACAAAAATTCTAAAAATTATGAATCTTGCTTGGGTTAATAATCGACTTTGTAACCAATTTGTTGTTTGTCAAAATCTTTTAACTTTTTTTATCATTCAATTATTTTTGTCATTCAAATAAATACTGTTATTGTATCTTTGATGAAGAATATTAGTTTGGGCGAGCCAGTGGCCGAGCGGTCAAAGGCATCAGGACTTTGAGTTTGGATTAGAGATAGCGCTGGTTCGAATCTGGCCTGGACTGGAAGATTTATCAGTAATATTCACCTTTCACCCCCTTACTCTCTCTGATTAAGTTCCTCGCACAGATCAATAGTCTTATGAGTAATGAACAGCGTAAGGTTAAGAAGGATATCGGTCTCCCCTTTTTATAAAAAAGGTTTGTTTTTCTTTTATAAAAAAAAATGTTTTTCTTAAAAAAAAAATTTTTTAATGGATATAGGGACACTATTAGAAGTTGATGGGACCAAACTTCGAATGGTCGAATTTCCTGGATAATTTGGTTCCCCGAAGCAAGGTCATAGATACACCTGGTAGAATACTAAGTCAAGGAAAAGGCATCTTTCAGGTGGTACTTTAGTACCAAAAGGTTGGGGACCACGGGTTTAGAGGTCTAAAAATGGAGAATCGGTATCACAGACACACTTGTGGCAAGGGTCAGCTTACTCATTTATACACCTAAACCCTAATCAATTACTTACAAAAGCAAAACTTGCTCACAAAATACTTTAGTATGTACATAACTAAGGTAAATCGTGTGAAATAAAAAAGTAAAGATTATACTAAATCTTCGTATTTCAAACAAGCAGTGACCAGACGAATATATGTATATAAGGATTTTTAATTTGGGGAGGGGGTCGACCACAAGAAATCGATCAGTTGACACCGGTCTCAATCCTGGGAAAATTCTTATTTCTGCCCCAGAGACTTCTAGACGTCCCATGTTATCGACTTCTAGCAGAAAAAAAACAATATGGAACCACTGTAGACTTCTAGTAGGAAAATATTTATCACAACCGATGTGATGAGAGAACAACCCATATCAACTAAAAACAGCTGATCAATAAGTATTTTTCTGGTTTTTATTCTTTTTGTACAGGTTTTCTTTCTCGTTTTGTATCGGTTTACCTTGTCAAATACTTTAGTGTGAAGTGTTTACAAGAGTGCCCTTTTCATGTGTGTTGCTATATTTACTTAGCAGTAGGCCTATAAGGTTATTTATTTTGCAGAATAAGGTTAACCCTCATAAAATAAGCATTGTTTGCCTGAGCTATATTATATGTTTGAATACCTAGAAATGAAACGCGGAAGACCTCCAAAACGAAATTTTATAAATAAACTACAAGGTTGAGCAACAACAAACGATCCTCAGGATCATCTGGGAGATATGGATGCTACCCCTTTAATTTGCAAAATTCAACTCGACAAACCTGTAACTTTGAGCATCGCAGAACCAAGGCCAAGCTGCACATGAAAGTCTAGAGGCAGGGAAATAATTTCAAATCTTATGACCTAGCTAAATGATGATGAAAAGGTATAACTTACCATAACTGTTAAATGTCTTTTCTTAGAGAAGCTTGGTCTCCCTATGAAGTTTTTAAAATGTACAAATTATGTACATATGTACAATATATAAAACTTGATAGTTAGTTTTAAAAAGTTAAAGCTAAGAAAAAAATAGTGGAGAGTGCATTATCAAAACCAAGTTGCATGTTGCATGTGCCATGCATGCCAAGGGAGAATATACAGAGTACAGCATAGGGCTAGTCCTGCTATGTCTGTCAGTCAGTCTGGCCACAAGTGGTGCGGCTCATGCACAGTGACAAAGCTACACCTACCTTAGTTGAATTCACCTTTATTACACTCACAATAAATATTTTATAGTCAGATAGATAGCATGCTTTTCACACGATTTATGACAAGATTTATAACAGTGCCCGAAAGTTTTAATTGAAAAATTAATAATTTATAAAAAAAGTATATATTATTTTGTAATATTTTAACATAACATATATAAGTGAAGTAAGTAGCCTATTTATGTATTTAACTAATACAGATTATAAATAAATCAAATAAAAAATAAAATGTGCTCCTTGATGTGTTTCATAATCATGGGTGAACTCGGCCTATAGATGGTCCTTGATCGAATCTCGTTGTAGCTCTACTTAAGAATCTCTGCCTAGCCAGGAAACTGCAACTCCAATTGTGGATCTTTGCGTCATTAAGAAACTCTGGCTGAAGGGGATTGGGGTAGTTGTCTTTTGTAGCATTAACTCCCAAATTGGCATGGTGCGGTTGTGTTTATGAAGGCACAGTGCAAATAGCCACGAATAACTGAACGTTAAATACACACTTAATACGCTACGGCTAAGTTTTAGGTGTCTATGGATTCTACGTCAGTTGCTGGTTACAGTAATATTTACTGATCATTGATTATTTTACTTTTATTAGTGATTTCGCTTACGAGAAATTTGCCGTCTCATATTGCTATTTGTATGTAGATATATAACCATGGAGTAATTGTGTGTTTTATACGGTTAATATGTTGATCTGTGTGTAGCTGGAAATGTATTTAGTGATATTATTATAATATAAAGTAAATTATCAATGTAATACATAAAGCCTACCTAGGTTATCAAATTTCTATATATGTCATAACCTATAAATTTTGCATGTAACTATTTGTTTTACAGCTATCAATATTTAACTAACCGTTCATACTAGATATTTAGGAAATTTGTAAATATTCGTGTTTCCATGGTAACAATTGTTTTGCCTATGCATTGTTTGTGGTTATAAATTTCTAGTAATTCTATTTTTATCTATATGATTTACAATGTATATATTTTTTGTGACTAGATTAAATTTAGAATATTTTTGATATCACATATTTCTTATTTTACTATCACAACATTGTTTCATATGGTTACCACCCTCACCCCCTTTTGTGACATATGAAAACACATTTTAAAATTCTTAATAACTTAAGCTTCCGATAACCACTGCTTCAAGGTGCTATCTACAATATTAACATCAACAAATGTTTTACCCATGCTTTGATGCGGGGCATCCTTCCTCATTCTCTGTGGAGTCTCTATATTGCTACTGAGGATGCCGCATCACAGCATGGGTGAAACGTTTGATGACGTAAATATTGTAGATAACACCTTAACACAGTCATTACCAAAAGCTTTAGTTACAAGCAATTTAGTAAGCCGAAATTTTAATACAGTATTGCAGGTTTGTTTTTAATATTTGATTATTTTCAGGTTTTTGGGGCAGAGAGTCCATTTAAACATTACCTTATTCCAAATATAATGGTATATTTATTTTGTGTTTAGGGAAACAATATCTTCAATTTGATACCTCACTTTAGTAGACACAGTACCTATTTCATTTTTACAATTAACAAAAATTAGGTTTTTGGCCTTAAATTGCCCAAATTTGAAAATTTAAGCTGAAATTCAGATATAATGACCAAGCATTCTTTATGAGTAAGCATATTTCAAGTTTGGGAAATGTCACATATGAACTTTCTGAAGATTGAAAAAGACAAAAACTATTTAAAAATAATTTTCATTTAAGAAATTCAATGTAACCATTTGTAGCCAAAAAAATGGCAACCATTTTGTTTATGAGAGGAAAATGTCGGACTTTTGTGAATTTTTCTGAAGATTCCAGACCGAAAGCTTAAATTAAAGTATGCACGTTATGGGGGAGGACACAGGAAGTGCCTCAACATTTAGTGTCAGTCACTTCAGTGAGCTTTGTAGTTATCAGTATTGGATAGGTCATAATATATTCAGATTTTACTAATCAAACTGTTATTATAAACAAGTTTAATCTATAGAAATAATATTGGTTAAGTTACCTTTTTTTTTTTTTTTTTTTTTTTTTCGTCAACAGTTCTTCTTTCATAAATGTGCTATGTACATTTCAAAGCGTAGAGCTTCATCATCAGGCTTTTCAAAAACGTCACTATTTACATACTAAACATTAAAAACATTTAAAATATAAACACTCAAACATATTAACACAGTACATTTGCCGCCCGGCGATAGACACCAACCCGGCCTAGTCTATAGTGACGTTTTTGAAAAGCCTGATGATGAAGCTCTACGCTTTGAAATGTACATAGCACATTTATGAAAGAAGAACTGTTGACGGGGAAAAAAAAAAAAAAAAAAGGTAACTTAACCAATATTATTTCTATAATATAACAGTTCTGGAGGCTAATAAAACAAAATGAATAAAAAGTTTAATCTTCCAGGAAATACTCCTCGCTTGGAGGGTTAAAATAACTTCTAACACTATTAGTGACTTGTACAGTAAGATAACGTACAGTTATAGCTATATGAGTGATAAATACTTCAGTTATCAGAAGGAAGCTATTCACTCATAGAATAAAGTGTTTTATGCTCAAGTCATTTACTGTAATCATTATACATATCATATTTTAGAATTTTTGAACATAAATCTTTGATAAAAAAACCAGACTGGGCTTAACATTGAATTCTTTTATTTTAATTGAAAGAAAATAGCCACAAAATATGTAAAATATCCAATTAAATATGGTATTGCAGTGTGGGGTTAATGCTTGATTTTGGGAAAGTTTTTAAAGCACAAAAAATTGTACTGTGTGTTATTGAAAAAAGTTGGTTTTCATTTAGGCTCAGCTGCAAACAACTTTTTATTGACAATAAACTACTCACTTTACCCTGTTTATACATTTTTGAGATAGCCTATTTAAATTAGTGTGTAAAAATCATAAAAAATTTCACTCGTTCAAACAGAAACATGCTTATTATAAAAAAAAAACATCTATTTAAGTAAGTTACCTTGCAAACATAACTTAAAATGATTTGATAGGAGCCTCTCGTACATGGGCATTAAAATATATAATAAAATTCCTTTATCCCTTAAGCAGTTGCTTGAATCCAAATTTATAAACATTATTAAAGATTTCATGTTGTCTAAGGCACACTTTGTGGATGAATGCCTATGTGATAATGCAGAAATACTTTATAAGCTAAGCTGACTATTAAAAATGAGCCTGAAAAATGGTTTTCCCAATTATGTTTAGGCCTAATGTAAATTATTTTTAAATATATAAGGTGGTAAAAAGATATGGAAACGCTTTCACAACGTTATTTTTTCCCGTAGATAGTTTGATAACTTAATTTTTTTCATAATTGCGTTCCATAATTTATAATTTTTGATCAGAATAATTTACTCGAAACTGTTAAATAGCGGAGAAATAATATTGTTCAAATTAGTTCCTTTGTGAAATTCAAATTGCTGCTACTGTGGAAAGGATAAACCTTTAAAAGTCCAGTTTGCGGCATTCAATTTCTCTTGAATAGACCTTTCACTTGATACCAAATTCAACCTAGGCTTACATTGAAAATTGACGTTTAACTCCTCGTGGGCCGCCCCCCTGAAAAGATGAATTGTCGCTAATGGTGTCAAAAAGTGTGTTCTTTGTAACCATGATATGTACAAGATTTCACTTTTACAAGTGAAGTCATACAAAAGTTATGGAAGCGTTTACATATTTTTTGTCCACCCTGTATATATATATTTTTTTGTGTTAGAGAGTTTTACCATTGATTTTATACACTAATAGATTTCCCATCCAATGTTAAATTTTGAGTCTCAAAATATCAGCTGTTTTTGTGGTCCATTGTGGAGCGCTAGTGTAGTCCCATGTAAATGTGATGCAGTTTAAACCAGCTGTGGTTGCGGGCCACACAAACTAACAAAATTACTGGCACAAATATTCCTATTGGATGGTTTATCTATTGTATGTTTATATAATCAATGGTTTTACTATCTGATATATAATAATTATATTTAGTAATTGTATTGTAAAAAAAAGTTATGTGTCTTAATTAGTCTTAATTATAAATGAAAAATTAAGAATTCAAGAAAAATACTTCTTATGTTATGTTCTGTCAAAATTTAACGATATAGGGTTGTTTACTAGATCCTCTGTAGAGTCCTGAAAGGACATTGGAATGCAGCCATTGGCCAGCACTTTGTACCTTGCTTGCGTGATAGGTCCTGTTCTGCACAGGCAGCAAATGCAGACACTGCAGTACCTGATCTACTTACTGTATGACAGTAATGTACTGATTTAATATCTTTTATTATTAGTTGCTAACAACGTTAATTGTTCTTGATTATATCTTTCTTTGTTAACTGTTTGAGGTTTGGCTATAGCCAAATGTAAATTTTCAACATAATAGTAGAATTTGTTTGTTTTATGTAAATTAAGTTAGGCTTGTGTTCTGTGTATTGTTTTATGAACAATTAATTTTATATTTAATTTTTTAATACTATTTTGTTGACTCAACTTTTAAAAAGTATTTTTACACTATTGCCTTTAAATAGATTTATTGTGACTTTGAAGGCTTGGTGTAGTTTATTAAGATGTCTATGAGTGAAGGAAATGAAGTTGAGGGTGAGTACAATGTTTAGAAATACTTGGTCGATGGTTAACCAGTTAAATAACTGTCTTCAGTATAAACTTGTACTTCCATGTAATTTTATGGAGAATAATTGATGAAAACTAAATTATAAGTGAACAATAATTATTATAACATTCATGTGTAGTAAATTAGAAGAAAAGGATTATTTTTGAAATAGCCTACTTGCTAACTTAGAAAAAAACTATTAAAAATAAAGAAATAAATTATTTTGATATTTAACAGAAGGTGTATGTTCATAATTATCTTGAAATAATACTGGTGATTCAGCGAGATAAAAATAAAAGGAGTGTTTATTTAAAACTTTATCAACTGTTTTACAGCCAAAATTGTACTGGAATAAGATGATCTGAAAACAGTAGTCATTAAATCTTCCTACATATTGTGAACCAGCTGTCAAAATCATATAGTTATTTGATTGATTCTTAAGGTTTGTCTTCAATGGTTGGACTGGTTTAGAAAAATGTTGTTAGCTCTCATTAATACCTATATATATTTTGAATCAGAAAATAAACACTCTTACTTAATTTTTTAAAATATTACTTTTTGTTATCATGGTCTTACATTTTCTATCTAATGGCTTTAATTTAAAATTAATTTTTAATTAAATTTCAAGCTCAGAACAAATATATTTTGTTTGTTTATTCAAAACTGGAAAAAAAAAATAATTTCTTCTTGGAAAACTGACAATCTTTTATTACAGATTTTGTTTTGCATTCAGTACACTACCTTAGTTGTGGTGAAAAAACCAAATAACCTTAATTATCCTAATAACCTTAATTTATAATAATTAATGGTTTACTTTTTAAATACATAAATGTGTGCTTTTAGAAGCTGAGAAAAGGCTGAGGAGTTTTTTAATTTGTCTGACCATTACTAAATATTTTTTATTCTGCTCATATTTCTCATACACTAAGTTCTTTGTTTGTATTATATTAAGTTACTCAAGATTTATCAGTTGTCACTAGAAAGAATCAGTGTTTTTATTTTAACTATTCGAATATAACGTAGTGAAGATTTGCACCATTGATAATGGAGAGGAAGGATATTGGCAAGGTTACACTTTCTATGGTGGCTTAGACTTGCCATGCTGTTGGTAAACTAAAGGATTGGGAAATCAGGTTATCTCTGCCAGCATCAGGCTTTGTATGATAATCAACAGAGTGATTTTGTCTTAATGCAATAGGGTTTATTATAAGACCAAACTATAAAACTGATGTCCTTAGGTTTAGATTAAGGGTATGGTGTTTCATCTAACTATAAATGTATTTAGTTTGACCAATTACATTGTATATAATTTATTTGAACTAATTTCAATGGTTAGTATAAATTCTGTTTATCACAATGAATTGCCCATTTACCAGATTCATTGCCAACCTTGTGTAAAATTATTTATTGAATTAGATAAAGCAATCACTTTATAATTAATTTACATGATTTAGATATAACTCATGAATAATTATATTTATCTATCAATTTAATGTGGCGGAAGTCAACAAAATTGTGTAATTGAACTTGTAGCAATGTAACATTTAAAATTAAATGAAAATATTAAAACACTGATTGGCATAGCTTAGGGTTAAAACTAGCCTATCTGTATCTATATATTTTTTAATTAGTACAGCACATCATATATCTTCTCAAGGGATGTTTTCCCTAGTAAAAATATTAATATTTTGGTCAAAATTATTGAAGTATTTTTGTAAATACCCCACTATCAAATTCAAAATTACTAAAAAAAATCCAAATATATATACCGTTATATAAAGTTAGTAGTTATTATTGTTCATTCATTAATAAGATACATTGATCATAGAGATAAGGACAAATTGGTCCAAAATATATTTAATTGTTATTTTAAAAAGAGACAAATAATATTGCTTGAACGTTAATTTGTTAACTGTAGGAACTAACCGTTACAGTGATTATGGGCTAAATTATCTCTAGATCGTATTGTAATACCATTTAATAGGTGAAGAGCTATTATGGACCATAAGTTGTTTTTTATACAAAAATGTGTATATTTATACTTATTTCATAGTTAACACATTCAGTGCTAAGGCCATATATACAGTTTCACCACGTGAATGCAAATTATATAACAATGAAAAACTTACCCGAATGGCTGAAATGTTTTTTAAACTTACACTTTGACTGAATAATTTCAGTTTATGATTGCCTGAAGCATACGTAGAAAGGTCCAAATAATTACTTTTTATGTATAGCCGTCAAGTCGACCATCAGCCACTGGCGAACAACTTTGCCAACAAATTTTGGTCAAGAATATTTGACACCACAATATTTTATAATAAACTTAATTATAGTGTAAGATATTAAGTAAAAGAAATGAAAAATACAAAAACAACTATTTACAGTTTAACTTTTAAAATTTTTTTAACATTTTGTCTAATCTGAGTGGAATTTCTCATAACAAGTTACAGGACACAAACCTGGTTGTCCAGGGCATTTGTAGCACATGTATATAGTCTTTTTAATGTTTCCCTCATTGTAACACACACTACATCTTTTTTCTTTGATTTTACTCCTGTTGTCTTGATCTGGAAAACACGTGTTGAGTGATTCGAGGCCGCTTGGGCGATGGATCTTCTTTGGGGGGTAACAGCGCTTCAATCACTTGTTGTCTGAAGTTGTAAAGTGACATCTTGTTGTTTGGGTTAGCAAAATTTTGTAGCTTATTAGCGTTTGGCATGAGGAGTTTTAACACATAAACAAATATTTTTGTAGGCCACCGTAAGCTCTTGTGATCAG
>JAQJVL010006060.1:0-31268 GCA_035578905.1 Stictocephala bisonia
AATTGTTCACCAATTTATACACATGATCGTTCCACCTGAGACCACCGTTCAGCCTTACCCCCAAACAATCAACAAACGGTAATTCTTCAGTGACATTATCATCAAGTACAACGGAGGGAAAATGTGAGCCTAGTCTGGTGAAAGTGTTTCTGTTTTTTATCGGTCATAAAATGAAGAACTTGGGTATTGTGCGGATTAACGTGAAGATTGAAATTCGAGAAATATTGTGAAATGGCATTAAGGTTGAAAAAGGTTTCCTGTTCCAAGATACTAAAATTGTTATGGAAGGACAAAACAGAGATATCATCCGCAAATATAGTAAGGAGTTTGAGATGGAAGGTAGTCAGAGATGTCATTAATTTACAACATGAATAAAATGGGTCAAAGACTGAATCCCTGCGGAATACCGAAAGTGACTGTTTTAGGTTTTGAGGTTGAAGATTTTCTGATCTTTTTTTATCAAAAAGGGTCCACTTTAGCTACACGAGATCTCTCAGATAGATATGACTGAATCCAACTTAAAGCTTTGTCTTTGATACCGATTCCCGCTAACTTATTTAAAAGAACTATGTGTGCTACGCAATCAAACGCAAAGGTCGATAAAACAACCAATGACCGTCTCACCGCCGTTCAAGGAATCGTTGTAAAAGGTAATGAAGCTGATAAGAGCGAACTTGGTAGACTTTTGTTTTTGATAGCCAAATTGATTTGAGAACAATAATGTGTTCAGCTGAGATAGTCAACTAGTACGTTGCACAACACTCTTACAAGCATCTTGGAGATGGTGAGCAGGCGGGAGATCGGGCGGTAGTTCTCAGATGAAGATGATAATTTTCCTTAAACAGTGGCTTAATCAGAGCCACTTTATTGGCACTAGGAAAGACACCCGCTTCCACGGAACTATTAATCAAAACCAATAATGGATCTAACAACTCAGGACAGCACTTTTTTAATTATGTCCATTGGTATACAATCATGGCCAGCGGATCTTTTGCTGTGCATTGATTTTATGATTTGTACTAGCTTGACTTTATCAAATGTAGGAAATGTGGTTAACTCGATTTTGTGTTGACGATATATTGGGTTAAAATAACTTATTAGAACAAAAATTTTATTTTTGAAGGTCTGATATTTTAATCTCTGATCATACAGTGCGTGGATAAACTTTCTCATTATTTTGTCTCATTTTAACAAAGCATTATTTCTAATAGAAACAATCATCCAAGGTTTAGTTTTCGAAATTTATGGCAGTTGTTAGCAGTAGACAATAATATTTTTTTATTTTTTTTACACTGTTATTCCTGGATCAATATTTACATACTATACACAGAAAATGTAACAGGTGGAATAATAACATTATCGGGTTCGTTCATGTATGAGTCACCCTGTAACATGAATAACAATCAGTAAACAAAATAAATATATAACATATTTAAGTAAGTTAAATAAACAAAATAAGTGTTACATAGACATGGCTATAAATCAGTCTATCACGTCTTGAGGAAGTCTGGCTTTCAAACGCCTGTGCAACGTAGGTTCTCCGATGTGAAAGGTAATAGCTCTTGGAACATTGTCTAAATTTGCCATGAACTTACGACTACTTCTTTTAATAAAATCATCAATGGTATCGAGTCCAAATTCTACATGCAGATGTGAGTTACGTATATACCATGTACTATTAACTGCAATTCTTAAAACTTTGTTTTGGAAAATTTGAATCTTTTTCAGTTTGCCGGAAGAAATGCACATTCCCCAAACCGGACAGGCATAAATAATTAATGGCCGAAGAATTGTTTTGTATATTAAAAATGTGCATTCCGGTTTCAAAGATGACTTTCTGTTTATTATAAAAAATAACATGGATAGACGTGCGTATGCTTGAGTAAGTTTGTTGTTTACGTGAAGATTCCAGTTTAATTTTTTATCGAGGTAGACACCTAAGTATTTTATGCCTTGATCATCAGGGTTCCAAGGAATTTAAGTATTTTCAATAGCAGGTTCAGGCGGCAAAATATACTTCCTCAAAGAGAAAACCTTTGTTTCACATTTCAATGGATTTAAAGATAGTCTCCAGCTTTTAAACCAATCGGTCAGAGTTGTGACGCTGAATTGTAAAGAATTTACGGCTTGGTTGATGTCAGTGTGCTGGGTAATAAGAACCGTGTCATCAGCATAAAGAGCGATAGTAGCCTGAGGAAGCTCAGGAATATCAGACATGTATAAGTTAAAAAGAAGAGGTCCCAGTATTGAGCCTTGAGGAACACCTACGCCTATTGGACGAACTGAGGAAAGTGTGCAGTTGAGTTTGACACAAAAAGTCCTATCAGACATAAAGGATTGCAACAAAGCTCTCAGATGCAAAGGAAGTCCAAACTGATACAATTTATATAATAGGCCACCATGCCAAACCTTATCAAATGCATGTGTTATGTCCAAAAATGCTGCCGATGAATGAAGCTTCTTCTCAAATCCTCTACATATAATTTCTTTGATTCGTAGAAGTTTATGAGATGTAGAATGCCTTGTACGAAATCCAAACTGATAAGTGGGAATAATATTAGAAGAATCCAAGTATTTTAGCAGTCTCTTCTGTATAGTTTTTCAAATAATTTTGATATTGATGAAAGGAGACTAATCGGATGGTAACTGCTAGGAGAATTTTTAGGTTTGTTGGGCTTGTGTATAACAATTATTTGAGCAAGTTTCCAGTTTTTGGGAAAGTAACCAACAGAAATACAAGCATTGAAAATAGATGCCAGTATTTAAGTGCTTTGGTAGACAAATTCTTCAAAACTATGTTAGGTACCAAGTCATGCCCTGGAGATTTTCGGTTTGGGAGATTTTTAATATTTTTAATTTCCGAGGGTGAGGTATATTTCACAGGCTGCTCTGCACTGCTAGGGATTGTGGATTAAAAATCCTCAACATTTCTGTTAGTTTCAAAATCATAAACAACATTAGGAATCTCAAAAAAATCAGCAAACACATTACTTTTTTCGGAATCACTTTCAAAAATGAAATTATTTTGTTTTAGTGGAGGCACAATTGTCGGTGATTGTAAAAGCCTCTTTGTTGCTTTCCACATATTAGAATCACCAGGATCAATATCAATATCAGAAACGTAATGTTTATAAGAATTAACCCTATATTCATCAAGTTCGCTACGTACTTTACGAATTAGTTCATTTAGCTGCATCTTTTAAGTGAGGGCACCTGTATCTCTGCCACTGACGTCTCGCTCTATTTTTAAATCTAATTAAGTGCATAATTCTCATAGGAGGATGAAGAAAAGTGTTTCTTGTAGGGGGAAAAGTCCGGATAGTTGCATTTTTGACTGATATTTGTAAACACTCTGTAAAGTCTTGAACTGCTCTGTAAATGCCATTTACTGAAAATAAGTCCGTTGGAACTTTCATGTGATTGTCGAATTCTGCACAGAAGGTATCCCAATCGACTGGACCTTTTATCAGTCTGGGAATTTGCGGAGAAAATAGTGGTTGTATGAATAAACTTACAATAATAGGGAGATGGTCAGAATCAAGTTCGCTCATTACTTGTTGTAGAATAGGAGCTTCAAAGTTTTTATGAAGAGCAATGTCCAATATATCGGGATGGAAATTGTTTTGCCAAGAGTAATGAGTGGGTTCAGACGGAGCTGAAATATTCATATTGGTTTCATTCATAGCACGTAATAAGCGAACCCCATTCGGTTGTTACGTGCTATGAACCCTACAACCCCAAAATTGATGTTTACAATTTAAATCTCCTAAGATAAGAGTTGGATTGTCACCATGACTTAGATTTAACAGATCTTGTTGCTGAAAACGTAGATTGGGTGATTTGTACATAGAAATAACATTACAAGATTGGTCATCTTGCAAACTAATTTTGATACCAACAGCTTCAGCTGAAATAAGATTTGGCAACAGTATATTGTGATGACTGAGGTTTCTTTTTATAAAAATTGCCACTCCTCCAGAAGCATTGGGTGCATTCCTGTCTTCTCTATAGATAAAGTATCCAGGGATTTTAAAAGGCTCATTTATGACAAAGTGCGTCTCAGTGATGCAGGCGACATCGATGTTATGCCAAACCATGAACTCTGAAAAAATATTCTTCTTTCTCTTTAGGCCATCAGCATTCCAGTTTAGGATTGTTAAGTTTTGTATGATGCATTTTCTAGGGTGCATTTTGGAACAGTGAAGTAATAACATTAGATATAATCTTTTTAATGATAGTCATGGCTGACTTAACTAAATCTAATATTAATTGTACTGTATTAGAGCCACTCTTAAGAGGGTTTCACCCGTGGATTTGGCGGCGCGAAACATGCCTCTTCTTTTTAAACTCTCCTATCGTTATTTATCCACATATTGAGCTGAAATAAGTGTTAATATGTTCACAAATAGTGTCCTTTTGGACTGGCTGACTTTAAAATTAAAATACTACCTCCAATATGTGAGATAATTTCGACTAAAAAACGTAAAATACGAGTTTTTCAGATTGAATTATGGCAAGTAAAATTGTTTCTAAACAACTGCCAATTTCAGACAGTCCAAGCTTTGATTCCTTAAGAATATATGAACAGGTCTACCATAACTGTACGGCAACATTCCGAATTTAAATTTAAAATAGAGAGGCATGTTCTTGAATGTGAGCTGTCTGGACGGAGCTGTAGAGTAGCGGTGCCTGGCGGAGAAGCGTAGTACCTCATCCCTGCAACTCATGTTGCCAACTGTTTTCGCTAGCAACGTAATATCCCAGGTAGTGTAAATTTATGTATCACCACAGGTATCGCAATTTCTTTCACGATAATACGGTACGCTACTGTATGTGAATGACGAGTGTGCATAAACAACAGCTATTTGGACAACATCTAAAGACGTGGCTACAAGACCGACCATTCTACACTTTAAATGAATTTTTCAATAATTAAACTTATTTTGTAAACTCTGTGACACTATTCTCATCTTGACGATGATGTAATAAAGATATTTTGACTTTATGTGATCTGTGTTCGACACATTTGTATAATAATTGAATATCAAATGTAATTTTGTATTATTTATATAATTTTAAAATATAAATTTGATTAATAATTAATTACTGCATACTAAATGTTCTATTATTTGTTGAGCTTTATGCAGTGTTTACTGTTTATCGATGAAATATCAAACAGTAATCCAAAATTGCAAACAACTTTTACATCAATAATGTTGCTTAAAGTCAAAAAATGTTTTACAAGAAAATTATTATACACGGCAGTGTTTTGTGCGTGTATATTTAAAGAAATCTATTTAATATAGGTTATATATAGTGTTATATGTATCAAGTTAAAGTTATATGTATCAAGTTTACTACCTAGTCCTAAATTCCTAACCAGTAAATACTCTGGAATCCTGAGATGACGAAAATATACATATTAAGCCTACATGTTTACATTTTACTGTACATAAAAATATAGCATAATATCAGAATCTTTTTATGTGATCTTATTAATTAATGGGCTGCATTATATAAAGATGAATCTACATAATATGTATTCAACTCAACGAGACGACGCTTCATGTGTGTGACTCAACGACGAGGTGTGCTAATAAAAATTTAAATAAATTGAATGTTAGTACACTGATTGTGTCAGGGGTATTTTCCAAGACCAGTCTTTTCTGCAATAGAGGAATTTTATTTTAAAATAAGAGTTGTTGGCCAACCTATTTATGAATATACTGTCGGAAACGGATGCGAATGACTCACAGGTCAGTCAGTGGTGTGCTTACGCGTCTTCAGGCTGATTTATATTTCTTACTGTAATTGTTCACGTGTTTCAATATGCCTAAGCGTAGACGGTGTTTGAGTTCGTATGTTAAAAAAAGACGACGAAATCCTGGTTTATTAAAATGGCAACAACAAAAGGAAGCAAGGTAAGTGATTATTTTTAAAATGTTCAACCTGTAGTTCAAATTGTCATTGGTATAAGTAAAAATAGAGTATAGCACAGGTATTTTCTTGAGCTTAGACCCGTACCGTTCTAGTTGTTTAGTAGGCTAATTGTGTAAAATACATAAGTAAGCACGAAATTATATAAGCTGTACCTAATTTACGGTATTTTTTAGGTTTCATAGAAAGTTATTAGTCGCATTTTTACAACAAAACAAATACACTAAATTGTAGCTAAACAGCAAAACACTGACGTAGCTGTGTGTGTCGTCAGTCGTGGTTATATTGGTGGGTGTGTGTGTGTGAAGCAGTAAAAATTCAGTTCGGTGAAGTTTATAGTGGAGCAGTGTGACCAAGGCCACTTCCCGCCAGCTGGCTGTCTCAGCACAGGCAGCATCGTGGCGGTTGTCATAGCAACTATCTTTGAGCAACCTACACACTACACAGTGTAGTAGTTTCGCTGACTGTACACCCTACCTACAGAGAACAGCTGTCAGCTGTTGCATTTACTGATTTACGAGTACAAACAGCTTCGTAGATTATTGTCTATCCGTGATGTTACACTATCAATATATTGACAATAAGTATTGATGAAATATTGAAGATATGTTGTTTGTTTACTTTTGACATTTCCGTCAATATATTGTTTCAAATGGTGGAATTTCGCCAGGCTCGAACAGCTGTGTCAGTACTGACGTCAATATTGACATAAGCCTCAATACATATTGTCAATATATTGGTAGTGTAACAGCACCATATAGTTGCAACAACAGTCGTCTTGAGAAAATCAGTTGTAACCTATTATGCACGAGAAATCAATTTAGCCTGCGTGTGGCTTGATCAAACGGTCAAGAATTATAGAAATAAAATGTTTGCAGGTCTCAGATACAAGATGCTGTATTGTCTGCTACGTCTGTTGAAAATCTAGAACCAAGCCCAGGAATAGAACAAGATGATAACCCTGTCTACGATGATGACGAAATGTAAGACAGTTATAGTGAATTAATTAACTTTAAATTTACTAATCATATATGTATTGATGATTTGTTTGTTTTTTATGCTTTTTTTAGCAAATATTTGATATTTTGTTTTCTTCCACAAAATAACTTTTAATTTTGAAAATCAATTTTTTTAAGTTGGTGTATATGTTTAATTTTGTTATGATACTAAGGAATTGAATAAATTACCACTTTTATAGAATACCTCGTTTCCAAAAAAGGCCGTTTTCCGTATCTTTATGTTTTTTGTGCTTACGCAAATAATGCACAAAACGGCACATAGAAATGATTTCAATAAAATAATAAGTTTATTTTTGACTACTACCAGTATAGAAGTTATTTATATCGTTTTGTGCTGCGAGAACTCGAAATGATTATATGTATACAAAAATGTCTGCACTTTTATATAGAAACAAGTCTTTTTTCAGATCTCTGCTGCAAGATATTCCATCTTCTGACAATGAAGCTATAGTAGATCCCTCTTCCGTTGACATGGAAATTCAAAATCAAAGCCCTATGAACAGCAAGACTGAAATGTAAGCAGCTGATACTCTTACAACAAATTTTATCATTATACAATCTAGGATTTGGGAGCACAGAATAATTGCATAATCCATATAAACAATACATTTTTAAAGCCCTGTTTTTGAAAATTTTGTGAAAAATGTATTAATGTGTACCAAAAATACCAAAATTTGTCTTTCTTCCAGGTATAGTCCAAAGAACATCACTTCACTAGAGGCTCTAGTGATGGACCATCCTTACAGCAGTAAACCTATCCTAGATGCAGTAAAAGAACCCACACTTCCGAGAAAATCTCATTCCGTCTCTTTGAACAAAGCTGAAATGTAAGTAGTCTGTTGTCGTCTGAAAATATGAACTAAATATAACGCTAATGATAACCAACCAATAAACCATCTTACTACCTAAAGTTCCTGATGCTCAGCATTAGTTTTTAGTGTTTCTTTGAAGTAAGTTAAATCTATTATATATTTTGAATCAAATATACCCACCCAGGCAACGTAGCGACACCCCAATCCATGAGGTCCTAGGCCAAAGCGGTGTATAAAAATAAATTCCTCTAATCTACAAGGCCGCAAGGCCTACTATACGCGGTGCGGGTGCGAGCGTAAAATAGGTGAGCGGGCACTACAGCTATTGTTTTTAATATTTACTTGTGTTTTTCAGAGTATGTAGCAGTACTCCAAAGATGCCTTCGGCTCAAAACCCAGGTTCCCGAAGAAGGCTAATAATGGATTTGGAGAAAGAAGACGAACATGATTTATTGATTGCTGAATCCAATGTATCCAACTGTGTTGAAGAAGACATGCTTCAATTTGACGAACTCTTGTCGAACAGTAATCAGCAAACAGGTTCTGGAGAGAAATTCATGGACGGTGTTCAATTGTCTTGTGGTGTAGAAGGGCGACGCATGATACATTTTTCTTACTTTTTTGAACAAATTAAATTAATAAATGAACACAATCGCACATTTGGATGTACCATAAGTAACTGTTGTGTTGTTAACGAACGTTTCAGTGGACTTAAATTCACAGTTACATTGAAGTGCAACATGTGCAACGAAAAGTTTTCTTTACATTCAGAGGATCCTAAACATGATTTGATGGACGTCAACACTGCTAGTGTCGCTGGTGCCATGGCTGTAGGTATCGGTCATTCTCAAATGAAGGAATTGTTGGCAACTTTGGAGGTACCGTACATGTCGTGGAACAAATATAACAAGACGCATGACAGGGTTGCAGACGCTTGGGAAGAAACCGCCCTAAATGAAATGAGATCTGCTATCGAAGAGGAGATCCAGTTTGCTCTTGAAAACGGCCACACATCACCTGACGGAATTCCTATCCTGACAGTAGTTGCAGATGGTAGTTGGATAAAGCGTTCATATAGATCCAACTTCAACTCATTAGCTGGCGTGGTAAGTTGAACGAATATTATTTTTTTGGAAATTTGCATACAGGGTGATTCATGACGTTCTCCCCCCACTTCTATAGCATATTCTACTACTAAAAACAATGAAAAAATGTCATATAAACATAGGTCCAAAAACGCTTCGTTAGCGAGTTACAGCCATCGACAGATTTCGTCATGGTTCATGGGCAAAAAATGAAATAATATTGTACATAACTTATGGAAAGGTATATTAGGATTGAAATTCCATGATTTCATATGTATTTTCACATGGAAAAGCTAATAAAATAGGTTTGAGAACTGTACCTTAAGTAGTTTTTGAGTAATCCGGGTTAAAATTGGGATATTAGGACAAAAAATTCAGTTTTTCTCAGTTTAGTGTACAGAAACGTTGTTAAATTGGTTACAAAGGCACACAACTTTCGTACATTATTTGTTTAGAATTTAATTCTGAGTAGATTGATATAAGTTGTGTAAAAAATACTACAGAAATAAGAACAGAAACTCAAATTTATTAAATTAAATATTGTATTGTTTGACATTTTTAGCTATTTGATTGCTTAATATTTATATATATATATATATATATATATATATATATATATATATAAAGAATTACACTTAGCAATCTTTTCTTGATTTTTTTAATGTTTAAAATCGATTTCGGTCTCGAAAGACCATCATCAGTTAAACGATTGAAAAGATTGCTAAGTGTAGTTCTTTTTATATATATATATATATATAAATTAAATACATTATTAATGCAAAAGAAATTACTATACAAATTAAACAAAATCATTGCTTTGGTCTAACAAATGCAATTATTATTATAATTGTTATTAAGAATAAAACTAAGAGTAAATAATAAATGATAAATCCAAAAAAATAAACAATAAACATTGTCCAGCATCATTTTACAACCAATAACAACGTAATATTGTACGCAAAACCTTTTTCTAATTTGTTTAATTTTTTTCCTAAGTTGGTAACGCATGAACAACAGCTGATCAACAATTATTTCCTGATCCGGTTTGTACATAACCTGTTCATTACAGTATAACAGTACTGTAGTAGTGTTTTGCAAGTTACAAAAGCTATTTGTGTGAAGTGCATTGCAATAATAATTGTTTTCTGCGAGTTGTCTATTGGTTGTTTTGTCAGTGAAATAATGCCTTACGTATTTCCATCGGAAGAATATGCTGATATGGTTTTTATTTTGGGTTATTGTAATGGTAATGCTAAAGCTGCTAGAGATGAATATGAACTACGTTACCCTAATAGGAGGATTCCAGATTCCAAAACAATACGTGAAACTTTCCTCACTCTTCGGGATACAGGATCACTACCAAGTATTCGTACTAGATATGAACGTGCTTTCCAACATGATGATAATAACATTATTAACGCTGTTCTCCGAAGTCCAGGTGTAAGTACACGGCGTCTCTCTAGGCGGATAGGAGTTTCACAGTCAACTGTGTGGAGATCACTCAAGCGACATCAATTTCATCCATTTCATAAACAAAAGGTTCAACATCTACAGCCGGGGGATGGCCCACTTCGCTTGGAGTTTTGCTACTTTTTAAATACTAATCAACAACTGTACAAGCGTATTCTCTTTACTGATGAAGCACAATTCACTAGGGATGGGGTCAACAACTTGCACAATGAGCACTCATGGGCTCAAGAAAATCCTCATGAGGTAATTGAACAGAACTTTCAACACCGATTTAGTTTCAAACAACCGATTAGTTTCAAAGCGCTATTGCGTGCTGAAAAAGTGGTATAACGAAAATAATGATATAAGTGCTTTGATCGGTATTACCCCGTGGGTGGGGTAATACCGATCATCAATATTCCAATGCAATTTAAATGGGACAATTTTTACCAACCAATTTTTCATAAAAAAACTAACTTAAATTGTGATTTTAAATTTTTAATTGAAAATACATCTGATATAGAGTATAATTTACGTTTACAGCGTAAATTATAACCATCAAAAACCAAAATTTTGAAAATTTTGGCCATTTTGGGGAGTTTTAAAATTGATTGGGGGTTATATTGGTGTTTAATTTTTAACTTAACTTTCAAAACAACCTTTGCCTTAAACATTCACAAATATGTAACGTTTTTGAAAACAATGAGCTTGTCATTAAACAAATTTGTGATTTCGTACTTGATCACATGATCGGGATTGATCGGTATCACCCCACTCGTGTGATCGGTGCTAAACGATCGAATATCTTAAAACATATTTACGCCTAGTACATGTATTTGGAAAGATATCATGATAAAATAAATGCTGTATTGATGTTAAACTATAAGGCTATTAACCACGCATGACAATTTAAACGAAAATCTATTTTTAACACATTTATTTTGTTTCAAAACGTCAACAAAATTACACGAAAATACACACAAATTTTTGTTACGGCACTGAAATTGGGAAAATTATGTGATCTGAGCCCATTCCATTACTTTTGTAGGCTACTTAATACTCTATGATTTTTCAAATAGTTCTAATTTTTCTTGTTTGTTAAAAAATGTCTGCTAAATGTCTTAAAAAAAGGAAAAAGGTATTACATTTTACTTTTTCAGGCAGCCATTGTGGGATTCCACACCAAAAAGGTAATATTCCTTGGAGTGCGGAACAAATACTGCACCATCTGTGCCAGAGCTGCGAGTTTATCCAAAGAAGCCCGTGAACACGTCTGCTACAAGAACTGGACAGGAAGCTCGTCAGGCATGGAGACAGACATCATCCTGGAGGGGTTCATGAGCAGCATGGATATGTACGGCGTCATGTATGGAAGGCTGTTGGCTGATGGCGACTCGTCTGTGTACGCAAGTATAATTGAGGCAAGGCCTTATCCTAATATAACTGTGGAGAAAATCGAATGTACCAATCATCTGTTGCGAAATTACTGTAACAAAGTCAAAGAAGTAGCTGCTAACAGCAAAAGTGGCCCAATCAATTTGAGAAAGGTAGTAGGGAAAAATATTCTAAGGCTACGTACTGCTGTGTCAAAAGCAGTTGAATACAGAAAATCCGAAGAAAAACCTGACCATGAGAGACTGTCTGAGCTATCAAAAGACATAGTAAATGGCCCTAGCCATGTGTTCGGGGACCACTCAAACTGCAAAAAATATTTTTGCAATGGCCCTAAAGAAGGCGAAACTAATCATGTACCCGAACTAAAAGAAGCCGGAATGTACCAACAACTAATGAAACCTGTAAACTACCTAGCTGATAACAGCCGAAGTTTGCTACTAAAAATGAACAACAACGCTGTTGAGCACTACAACTCAATTGTTAGCAAGTTTATTGGTGGCAAACGAGTGAATTTCGCTGTCAAAAGATCTTACAAAGCAAGATGCTTAGCAGCGGCAGTTTCGTACAATTCCGGCCTCCCACTGTATAAGTTACATAAAAGTATGTACAAAAAAAGTCCTGGTAGAGTCATGAAAAACTTGCAATCATCAAACAAAAGAAAAATTGAAAGAAAGCTATTGAGAAGGCAAGAACATCCACGGAAATGGAAACCAAAAGAAAACAACGGAAAAAAAGAAAACGCAAAGCATTATGGGGAGGCAGCGATGAAGCCGGACATGCATGATGATGTGTTCCAGAGAAAATCAGCAGATTTTATGAAGGCTTGAAACGCACCGAGGACGGAGAGGCAAGAGTTGGAACGGGGGACATTGCTACAAAGCGGGCAGTGGGAGGTGGATGAGGAAAGAAGGAAGCTGCTCACAGCATCAAACTTTGCCACAGTCAGCAAAAGAAGAGACACAACGTCATGCCAAAATCTAATCAAAGCTCTTTTGTACAAAAGAGTTTGAAACTTTCTTCCACTGCCTACGGAAGGGAAATCGAGGCCAGTAGCAATAAGAGCTTTTGAAGAAGCTACTGGGTTTTGCAAGTACACAAATGTGGGCTATTCACTGACAGCAAATTACCTTATCTGGGAGCTACGCCAGATGGACTAATCGGTGAGGATGGCTTAGTTGAGGTGAAATGTCCTGCATCGTGCAAAACTATGACACCAGAGGAGGGAATTTTGAAAAGATAATTTAAATTTTGGCAAATTAATAACAACACTGTTTGACAAGTAAACAAATCAAACGACTACTAGCTTCCAAATCCAGGGTCAGCTTCACATCACTCAACGCCAATATTGCTATCTTGTGATGTGAACTCCCTTAGGAATTAAAACAGAAAAGGTGCTGAGGGATGATGAGTTCTGGGAAAAGGAGATGAGCGAAAAACTGCAAAGGTTTTATCGCAACTGCTTACTACCAGAACTTGTCGATCCCCGCCACACCAGATCAATGCCAATACGAGACCCCCCTTATATTGTCAGGCATCAAAAAAAAAGGAAGCAAATAAAAAAAAAAATTTTCCATGGCTGCTTTTTATACGTAACCAGATAATGCCATTGTTTATCATTTATTTAGTATTCACATCATCAAACGACTTTAAAAATTTAAATATGGTGGGGTTTTCGATTAACATTATTTGTGAACATTAAAATTTTGATCGGTGGTAAATAGAAGCAATTTTAGACGCTCTTAGCAATAATGTAAATATTTTATTACGAGATGCCAAGTGCCATTTTGAAAAGGATAATCTAAGATTAAACATGGTAAAGACAAAATTTAAATATGCTTCAATCCAAAAAAATCTTCGAGTGAGCTGCAGGTAATTATAGATGACTTAAAAATAAAATAAAATCGCATGAAAATTTTTGGGTTTATATTTTAGAGAGAATCTAAACGGGGCTTAATATTGATCATACATGTAAAAAATTGTATCCTCTATATTTTACTAAGAAAATTCATCATACAAAAATTCTGATGCACTTAAAAATGGTTTATTTTGGGTTAATTCATCCTATTTTCCATATGGTTTGTCTTATGGGGGGGTACTTTTGAAACATTTTTAAAAAGAATTTTGTTTTACAAAAAAAGTCATTAGAATAATTGCAAAGTCTCATACAATTCATGTAGAAATTATTTGCAAAGTACAATTTACTAACTGTTTATGCAATAATATATATATATTATCAGGCAATCATTTTATTTAGAAAGGATAAGAATTTTACATGTAAAAATGCCAATATTCAGGGCCCATAATAAAGAAATAGTTGGATTTTCTAGAATACAAATAAAATTAAATTTTACTCAAAAAACCCATATTTCAGAGGTGCAATATTTTACAATATGCCCCCAAAAGAGAAAAAGAGCCTTAAAGGAAATTTTTTTAAAACCCAATTTAAAAAAAAAAATGGCTAATTAAACTTTGCCCTTACCATTAGATGTCTTAAATTAGGTTACTTAAACATTCGTTAGCTTATTTATTTTTTTTTTATTTAAAAGTATTTTGTCGTTTTTAGAGAAAACTGTGTTTGTTATTTATATGTTTTTATACAAAAATGGGGGCAATTCATAAAATTTTATGATTTGTGTTTTGACCCCCATTATATATATATATTCTTTGTTGGGGAAAAATTTTTTGTTGGGAATAGGTAACTTTAACTTTGTATGGTATGTTTTGTGCTTTTGTACGTTTTTATTTATTTTGTCTTTTTAGAAAACTGGTTTGTATAAATAGGTAATCCATAACTTAATATAGGGTATTTTTGGCTTTAGCACAACCTTTGTATACTTTTATTTTTATTTAATAATACTGATTTGTTAGTATAGGTAATTTTAAACTTAATATATGTGAATTTAGTAAATAGGCTAATTCAAAAAATTGAAAGTCTTGTGTTTTTGCACAACTTTGTAAAATTTTTTTTATTTTTTTTTTATATAATACGTATTTGTTATGTATAGGTAATTATTAACTTAATTAGTGTACTTTAGAAAATGGTAATTAATAAAATTGTAAGATAGTGTTTTTTAACAAACTTTGTATCCATTTTTTGATTATACATGAGAAACATTTTACAATGTTAATGATGTATTGAAAACAGTAGGACAAAAAAGAAATTTCAATTCAATTCAATACGATTAGGGAAATTGTTATCGTTTTTGGTTTAAAAACAAATTCAATATGGGGGTTTTCGAAATATTTCATCATTAGCCTATTATAAAAATTGGCATTGATGTTTTGCGTGTATGTAAAAAATTTTGAATATTGTAAATTTTAAAACTAGTTTATAGAGTAAATTCCATCCAGTCATCGGATCAAAGTTCTATCTGTTCTAACCCCATTTCAGTATTTTTCAAAAATTTTACAATGGTCTATATAATTGTAGTTTGGTTAGGTTATTTTTTATGTAGGAAAAAGGTTTATCCCCATCAAGGCTTCAAAACAAAATGTTTGGTAGCTTATTTTTGGTTTGAAGTTTCCTTTTGTGCTTTTTGAAAACAAAAAAAATTGTGTAAATATTTTTCAATTGGCCAAAAAATTACGTATTTGACTTAGACGATAACAATTTTATGAAAGACTTAAAACCAATTGGCGGCAAAAAGGGCAATCATATACTGAAACCCAATTTTTGGGTCAATCTACAGCAGGTGTTTTTTAAACAAAAAGGGGGGAAGGGGTGGCCGGGCGCGGATGTGCGTGACCTTGCCCGGCTGACAGCAGTCTGCTCTCCTGAGAGAGAGCTTCCCAAACCCGGCACCAAGTGACGTACAGAAAATGACGTTGTGCAAAACTAATTACTGTACAAGCTATTTTTTTTACGATATTTGAATTTACCAATATAACTTTACTTGAATTTCATGAAAAAAAATTTTTTATGTGCATTTTTATTTTAAAAAAAAAGGGCAAATGGACTGGGTCCAGGGGTTTGAAAAAAAAATGGACGGGGTCCTAGGGTGTTTGAATAAAAATTTTAGTTTACGTTTTTGCAAATTACAGTTTATATAACATTATTTTAATTATTTATGAAGAAAAGTTTCGCTATTTGATTAATAATTTTTTTGATGTGATAACATTTTTTAAACCTTCTCTTATGGAAAAATTATGAGGAGTAAAGGTGGGGGGGCGTAGTCGCCGTCGTGGGCGAAATCGTTATAGGAAACCCCCCCTTAAATTGGGTTTTGGTAATGTAATATTTAAAATCAGTTTTTTGTGATGTAACCCCCAAAAATTTATAGTAAATGTTGAAAAAAACGATGCTTCCAGCCTTTAAATGTTTTTAAACTACGTGTACTTTATCAAAAATTTAAAAAAGTAGAATTATTGTAAAAAATTTTGTTTACAAAATTTTTCTGAATATATTATATTTTTATATATATATAATTATAATATATATAAAATACGTCTTAATTTCAAGATATTTACTACTATAGTATAGGTTTTTAAAATAGTAAATTGTTTTTGGGTTTATTTTGTTTTTTTATTCGTTGATTTGATGTTCTAGTAAAAATCAATGATATAGCACTTCAAATTTCTGTATTGTTAAATTTATTTTTGTAGAAAGAAATGTTTCTGTATTTTGGCGTTGATATTTATGTATTAGTAAAGCTACTTTTTTAATTATTTAAAACAAAAACCATGATCAACTTATGTGTGCTCATAACTATCCTAAGGGGTTCCAAAAAATGTACAGTCTGGAATTATACTGTAATAAATTGTGTAAAATTAACAACACTGGATTTTTGAAACCCCAAAAGGAACCCTTCATTAAAAAGCGAACTTTGTAAAAGTAACATTGGATATTACTTAAATAATAAAGACAGTTATTTTAATCGTCTTGATTTTTTGGGTTTGTATGATTACCGGTCCCCAAGTAAACGTCTAAAATGTCATGTAAACCTACACTAATAACTGTTTTAGAACGCTAATTCTTTAGATAAGTAGAGAGGTTAGCCTTAGGTTATGTTTTCACCAATAATTTTTAACTTATATGACTTTTTAACTTAAATGCTTTGGTCTTTTTGTTGAAAATATTTGCGCTAAGTATAGCATATAAATCAATGCTATTTTATTTTGATGATTTTTTTTGGTTTACATGAAATGGTTACAACCAACATATCAAAAACCGACGAAAGATGTTGTTTTTGGTAAGGAAACGAATGAAAAGCTGCATTCGCGTCGCGGTGCGGCAACCGGCAACTGGCATCGTGGCATCACTGGATCTAGCTGTGACTGCTGGGCGGGAAAGAGGGAGAAATTCACGTCCCACTAGACACTCAGATCCAAACTTTATCTCCGCGGGGTTTTGCTTCCCTGCGCTCACTACGCAATCCTGTGCGAAAAATAGAACTGTAGAGAGTTGCTATGGAAGGGGCCCATTTTAATTGATTCCGGTGACCGAGTAAATTTCCCTTTTAATCCCTCGTTAGCTGCAGTTTCAGTAGTGTCGTTTTTAAAAACCCTTAACTTAGGGGCGTCTCTCAGCCCCGCGGGGGGAAATTTCAACGGGATTTCTCCCTCGCCTGAAATATTGAAGCCCGGCTTTTCCCAGTCCCCTTCTGCCCTCGAGGGGCCATTTGAGCATAGGATCGCGTGAGTGCACACCAAACGTTTTGTGAGTTATCAAAATTGTTGGGGGGTTTGAAATTCCGTGTGTTTGGGTTATTTGTTACGGTCCAAAAAAACGTTCCGTAGGGGTTTGTGTTTTTTTTCATTAGGTTTTAGTAAATATTGTAATATTGTTATTGGTATGTTTAGTTTTTGTAATAATAAAATTGGATAAAGCCCAACATTGTTCAGATATTTCATTAACCTTTCTACTAGTTCCGGAGTGGTTAAAAGGAGCTCTCGTCCCCTGCTAGACGTGTTGTCGACTCAAGAACAAGCAATTTTGAGGACAACTTGATGTTTTGGGGTTTATAAAAAACACTTGAGGAGAGCTTGATGAAGACATTGACGTAGTGCCCCGGGATCCTGACTACATAAAAGGGAAAGTGACCACGATTAAAAAAATGAGCAGAGTGCCGACGAGTGCGAGATAAAAGAAGTAGGTGGTGTAGGTCACTGAATTTGATTTATTGGCAAAAATAAGCGTGAGTAAATACTTTCTGATTCCTAAAGGGTTATGAAAGAAATTTAAAAAAATTTGTTCAAAAAGGGAAAAAATACCGAATAAAAAATTTTGTAGAACTAAAGAATTGCAACAAGTCCCATCCGAAAAATGAGAAAGTAAGATCGCCTTTAGGCCATTATTTTTTCCCTTTTAAATGAAAATATTGATATCCATAGAAAAGGGGGGGGCCCAGAAACAAATGTATTTCTGAAACCATTTGTATAACCACAATAGAAAATTCTGTTTCTGTGGAAAAGCGTGACACAAAAATTTGAGACTGAGGGGAACAACTTGACACCAATGGCAATCCTGATACCCCAACCCCGTTTTGCATAAGAATCGGTCTTCTTATGGAAAGAAAGGACAAGGATATGTTTAAAAAGAAAATACCCCCTTTTCGCGGGGAAAAAAATGGGGGGAATAAAGGCAGTGCAAACAAGGGCTATAATATCATAACTCAATTCCCGGGGGATTTAAGGCGCGAGCATTAAACCTTTGGGAAACAACTATACCAAGAATATGGGAATACTGTTTTCTAAAGATTTTTTTGGCCCGGATTGTGTTTTTGGACAAATGTAAAAAAAAAAAGTTCGTTGAGGCAAAAGTACAACAAAAGCACGGGGCCTTCTTTTGTTCATGATATTGTGAAAATAGAGTGGGGGCTTTTTTGGGTTTTTGTTACATGTTTGCGTTTTCAAACTGGCAATGAACCCGGGCCGCTGCTTGTTTGCAACTGAGGAACAGGTAAAAATTTTCCGGTGTAATGAGTAAGGAAAGGTTTTTTTTCACCCTGAGGCTCTGAGGTTCGCAACCCGGAAGACAGAGAAGAAAAAAAAAAGGAGCAAGGAGGCGGCAGTAGAAAAATATTTAAAGTTTGTTGACAACTGTCAGTCTTGTTATACCATGGGTGAAGCAGTATTTTATCGACAAAAAGTTGGTACCTTTTCGAGGAAGATCAGCTTTTAAAAAAAGTAATCCCCAAAAACCCGGCCAAATATGGCCTGAAAATTAAATGTTTGGCCGATGCTAAGCACATTACTTTTTAAATGGATATATTTATACGGGAAAAAAAAATAGGACAGTAAAGGCCTTACTGATCAAGAAGTAAAAAGCCTTCTCAAAACCCACTAAAGTGTGCCCGCCTGATAAAACCAATTGAAAATAGCACGGAACTTGCCACAGAAAATTGGGTACTTTCTATCCAGCTGGTCAACAAACTCCATAAGAAGGAATGCTTTTGTAGGAACTTTAAAAAAAAAATAAAAATAGACCCGAGTGTTTTCTTCCATCAAGTAGAAGGAAGAAAAATTGTATGTACGGTTTCATGAAAACATAACGTTGCCTCTTACGTGCCCAAGAAATAAAAAGCAGTGATTTTGGTTTCATCGATGACCAGGGCCGCTACTGAGATGTTAGGGGAAAACCTGAGTTTCCCCCCTTGAATATAACAGAACAAAAGGTGGATTGGACACGATTGATATGATTGTCCCAAACATTTTTCCCTCTAGACGTACCCAAAAGGGCCAATGGTTATCTTTTTTACCATGGAAAAATTTTTCCTCTGGAATAAATGCGTTGTTCTTAAATGCTTATAGAAACACAAAAAACTATACTGGCTTGATTTTATGAAGATTCTTTCTCTGAAGTTGTCACACCTCCATGCAAAGAAGACTTCAGAAAGGGCATTGATCAGGATATGCAACGGTCTCAAGCGAATTCTTCAAGTGGAAGACCCACCTTTTCAGGAAAAGATGAGGGGTCCAAAATCCAATGGAAGAAAACATGTAGCATGTGCCCCCCAAGGTCAAAAGGAAGACAAGATACGTTTTTTAAATGCTGTGGCAAAAACCTATTTTCCCGCAGTGTTCAAAAAAATTATGTGTGGCCTGATGAAGGACATCCGGCCGGCCCTGATGTAATGAATGCTTACTCAATAACATATTTTTTTTTATTTATCTTCTTGCTTATAGTTTTTTTTCATTACAAAGTATTTACATAAAACCATGTATTACATTCTCTTTTGACTAAATTTGTAGTTGTTTCATTGTTCCTTTTAATGTTAAAAAAAATATTTTTTAAACATCTTGACATACAAAAACAGGGCATTGAATTAAGGTCATGGAAAGGTTACAGGTGAACTTTTTTTTCCTTGTTACTTGGTATTAACAATAACGGGATATGGTTTGTAAAATAATTAAAGCATAATTATTATTAAAAATATTTAGATTATATATTCAAGTTTTTTCAATATAAAAAAAAAAAAAATATAAAAAAAATTATAAAAAATTTTTATTTGATTTTTTTTTCCCAAAAGGTTATTATAACAAAGTTAAAAACAGTTTAGAAAATGTTGTTTTAATTATATGTTATTTCAGTCAATTACACACTTTTGTTAAAAAACGGTCCAACAGACCTATCCGTAGTAGTTATGAGAGTAAATGCTTCCGTAGTAGTCAAGGGTTAAAAACACTGAAATCAGTCTGGGGAGAATTTGTTTACTCTTCTTAGCGCTTTAGCGTATGACTTGGAAAAAAAGGAGGGCGGGCTTGTGAAAGGGCATTTTTTCTTATTCCAGTGTTTTCGGTACTGCCTTTTCATCGGTGTCTTAGTAGATGAGTGATGGCGAGTCCAGTAACATTTTTTTAGTCTTTTTCTGTATATCTTTATATTTGTCAGCCTTTGAAATTGGCGAATGATTCTCCCCCAGTTTACAATACAAAGGGGGGCGGTCTTTTCTTCGGACAAACAGGGGTAGAATGTTGGCCCGTACATTCACACATCTGGGGTTACTTGCAATAATTTTGTGGACCATAACGTTGACATCAAGTACACTGGGGGACATTTGTAGGCTTCCTTTTAGGGTCAACATGAACAACAGAGAGCCAGTTATTTTAAAAATTTAAAAATTTTAAACTTTTCCCCCGAAATTTATGTTTTCTAACGACACTGCAAAAATAGGGAAAGGAATTTTTTCCTTTTTTTTAAATAGGTAATTTATTTACGGGAGAACTGGGGTTTGTGAGAGATTAACTCATCCTTAATTTCCTTGGAGAAAAAAAAAGCAGCCCGGGGAAAATTTTTAATTAGACTTTTTAAATTTTTTGTCTGTTTTTGTCTGAAACGTATGATATTCACATTTGAGTCGTTTACAATTGTGACGGTTTTATAAAATCATCTATGGTCGAAGATTCATTTTAAAGGCCTTCTGGAAAAATCACAAGTAATTACATTTTTAATTTTAAATTTTACAAAATTTAGGGGATTGTTAACACGTGGACAAAAATAGGCGGGGGTTTAACAATTTTATGCAATTCATTGTAACGCTACACAGCCATTCATTTTCTCATTATTACAATAGAGTGTTTTGGCGATGTGGATTAAATTTGTTTTGATCACACAAATTTTTTGTATTAAGAAAATACCTTTAGGCTATAGGGACAAATTGTTGACAGTTTTTCTTTTTGGTGGGCAAGAAATCATTATCAATGTTTAATTTGATTCTGAGTGTTGGACGTTAAATAACATGATTTGGTTTGTTGACAAAAGGGTTGGGAAGGGAAAATAAACACTGGCCTAGCCATTATTGTTTTTTTTTGTTTGCTTATGTAAACACTTTAAACAAAGACCCCTTTTATTATTTTAACAATAACTGGCAGAAATCAACACCAAAAAAACAAAATAGATATTTAAAATTCACTAATATTTCAATTAATAAAAAAAAAAAACTTTTTAACACAATTAAAACTTTAAAAAAACCCCAGCGTGAAATATAGGTAACATTACATTGTAATGCATCAATGATCCAACCGTTTACTACAATAAAATTTTTCTTCCTTTCAAAAATAAATGTTATCTTTTGTAACATCGAGATCATAACAAAATTAAGAACAAATAAAAAATGTTAGTCCAAAAGCCCCGTGAGTGCCAGACTTCGGATTTTTATAAAAGCTGAAAATTTTTTTTATGTTGTCCCAGTACAGGTAAGAAAGATCCCCCCCCATGAAGCGAGGCGCGGTGGCTTTGGCAGGTAACAGGTTACAAAGGTGTATAAAAAATTTCCCTCCAAAATTTTTTTCTTTAAATAAAAATGAAAATTTTTTTTTATTTGATTTATAATAATATCAAAAATCGCGTTGCTCATTGCCAGCAGTTTTGTATGGTTGCAACCCTCTGCCGGGCACCCTCAAACAATAATCTATAAATTTCACTTTTCGTTTATTATAAAACCCAAAATTTTTATATCATTTTTTTTGGGGGGGTATTAATCTATGTTTTTCATAATAGCCGGGCAGTTTCGACGGTTCTACATATTCCAGACGATTCAAAGTGAGCAGTAGTTCGGAGACAAGGACGTATACAGTAACAGTGCGAGTGAGACAGAGCGCTTGGTCTATTGCGGCCCTTCATTGCGCACATGTTGTTTATTGTACCTATCTGGTGAAAGGCTAAGCTCATAATAAATTATTATTTTTCCGTGAGTTTAAAAAAAAATGTGTCAGTTTTAATAAAGTGCTAAAAAAAAGTTTGCTTTGTTTGTAAGAAAAACGTGAACTATAATAATATTTTCTGAGGAAACTTTTAAAAATGCCAGACTATTTTTAAATTTCGAAAAATACATAACCCCAAAATAAGGGGACATTATTTTACCCATGAAAAACACCGAGGTGGTTATCACAGAGTATGTTACAAGGGGGTTTACAGGTCTATAAAAAATATTTCACCTCCAACCCTTGAGTGCTGAAAAAAAAAAAGGAAAAAAACAAGGGAGTTGTGTAAATTTCAAGCAACTCATCTTCAACCTTGTCGCGATACGAGATTTTGGGTTCCCAACACAGATCCCGTCTCCGTCAACGAATCTTTATTCAACTAATTTTTCTATCCCAGTCCCCGAAAACAACCTTCGACATCTGAAAATGAAACTCATTTACAGCTGTACCCCAAAAATCTCCCACGACATCTCGCGCTCCCAAATTTTTGAATCAATGATCTACAATCGAACTCTTCAAGAATTTTTGCGTTTTTTTAACCCGAATTAGTGATTATAATTTTGTAACTCAAATGTTTAATATTTCGATGATAATATTCTGGTAAAATGATAACGAAGTTTTTGTATATTTTGTATAAAAAGAAGAAAAAAGTGCGATCGGAAAGCTTCTGTTTTATGCAGGATGTTCGCAAATTTAAAAAAAAGTGTCAAACCAAATATTGAAAGTCATAAAGGGTTTTACAGATTTTTCTAAAAAATTGGAAAAATTTTTTTGGGTCAAAAATCTATTATCAACGAAAGCCGGTTGATTTTAAAAATAAGTTATCTTCATTGAAAGCAAGCCCACAAAAAGGAGTGGCATTATCACCGGGAGTATCACAAACAGTTTTTTAAAGAAATTAGTACAATCATTAAAAGACGTGATTAAAAAAAGGGCGGTTTTTTTATTTGGATTTACATGAGATATATATCGTTTATTAGAAAAAAAAAAATTTTTTTAAAAAAAAATTTTTTTTTCAAAAGACACACTTTTACAGCACCCACCTTGAAGAAAAAATTTTTTAAAAGTTTCCAAGGGTTAAAATTTTTTACTGTTGTAATAAAAAAAACTAGCCCAAAAAACAAAGCCATCGATGATTCGTATGGAAAAAATTTTCAACAAGAAAACATTTTACAAAATCGCAATGATTCTGAGAAAAAAAAATACTCCAATAGAAAAAAAAATTTTCAAAAAAAATAAATCACAGAATTTTAAAAATTGGAGAAGTTTCAATCCAAAAAAAATCGACTTTTTTTACCATTCTTGGTGGATTTTAACCAAAAAAGAAAGCTGGCCAAAAATGTTCTCGTCAAAGTTTGTTCTTATTGTCAAGTGTTATTTTCGGGTTCATGAGGTCGAGTTAAAAGTCGAAGCAATTTTAGTTGGTATGACTCTAAAAGCTTAAAAACAGCAGAAAAAAAATTGACATTATAAACAGTATGGACACTGCATTAGTTATCAAGGGTCTTGAAGAATTAAAACTGAAATACTTTACATCAATGAAAAAGTTAGCTTAGTCCCGAAAAAATAAAAAAAAAAAAAACTAAGCTTTTTACTGGGGTGGCATACGATAAATTTTGATCGTTTCGTTTAAACTTTAGTGGGAAGGATATTCACGACACAGTCGGAATAATATACCAAAAAAAATCGATGAGATACAATGACGAGCCTGAATGTCCCAAGTTTCAAGTGAAAATACTTCCCGAAAAAAAAAGAAGAAGAACATTTGATGAAATAAAATAGATGAAATGCCATACCCCAAAAACCCCAAAAAGGCGAGTGATTTTCAATTACAGTCGTGATATAGAATGTATAACTCTCAAATAAAAAACGGAAAATTTAAAATATGGATGATTTGTCCGCTTTAGAATTACCTGACGTACCTATGTGGGTTGGTTTTTAAAGTCGGATTTTTATTCCCGGGTATCCCAAACAACATTATCTTTCTTTAGCCGATAAATGCATCTCCAACCAGTAATCAATCGTATTAGAAACTATGAAACAAAGCCAAAAAATAGCTGAAGATTTTACAGCAACCCCAATACAGGTAACTACGATTAGCTTAGTAAAGTAGCGTTTTCAAATACAAGTACGAAAAACCAAATTTGATAATTTAATCATTCATTTAGGACCCTTTTATATAATGAGGTTACTTCAAAGCTATCGGTAAAAATAAAAAAAGTGATTGTGGGTTGACTACGGTAAAGGTTGAGAGTAGTTTGCTGGCAAAACGGTTCAGTTAATGGGGTTTTTTGATGGAAAACACTTTAATCGCTGCAAAAGATTGCATCCTTTGTAGCATTAGGACTAGAAATATACATTTTAAATCATTTTTTTTCAAAAAATAACATTACTTTAACTGAGGATATAATAGATGAAGTTAAAAGACTCCAAAAAAAGTAACATTTTTTTGTTTGAAATTGAAAATGTTTCCCCTTTAAAAAGCTGATGATTAACTACGGTATTACAAAAAAACAAACCCTTAACGGGGGCATGGTTTTAAAAAATCACAATTTTTATCTTAAATTTTTATAAACTTATACATATTCTTGGACTTACTCGAAGATTCGTATGGAAATTTTCAAACCTTTAAACAGTGTTACCTAAAATTACAAAACATTTTTTTTTTTAAATTTAATCAAAAAACTAGCTAGGTGGAGCGTCAAATATTATGATAAACACTGAGAGTTGATAAAATCATCCTGATTTTTTATGAAGGATTCCAAAAAGGCTGTTTTGGAATTTAAAAAGAACTACCAACCATTTTCAAGAAACCTATTGACCTGGTTTTAGAGCAAACTATAAATGCAGAAGCGCAAGAAGGTGCAGGTGTATACACTTCACAAAACCCAATTTCGGGGCGACAACGGGGGGCTCGAACCATATGTGAATCACAAATTTTAAGTCAAGTTTATCTTGAACTTTGGGCACAAAAAATCAAGATATTTTTTAAAAAGATTTGAACCCCCTAATATCAGGAAAAAAAAGCCAAAAAAATACGCAATTTGTCGCAACTTTCGATCAAATTTTTCAATCCCTTTCAGTTAGAAGTTCCCAAAGACCAATTTGTAAAAATTTCATCAGGAAAGCCGCATCCTGCCAGTTTAAAATTTCTATTAAAATTTTGAAGCTAATGGCGTAGCCTCCGAGAACTCATTTCTGAATGCCAAACTATATTACGCGATTTGAAAAAATATTAAAAAAAAAAATTATAATAATTTTTTAAAGATTATGAAAAAAAAAAAAAATTAAAGTCGGGGGGGAAAAAATTTAAGAATTAAATTCAAAGGGAAATTTTTTTGGGCGATGTTGGGAACTCAATGGGTTACAGCATTGACATTTCAAAAATTTTCCTACCCGATTTCTTCAGACCATTGTCAATGTTCTTTGGATGGGACCACTTGCAGACCGATAAATCTGCTTTGATGAAAAGTTTAAGAAAGAGGTCGAGCATGAAAGCCATCCCAAATTGTATTCTAATAATTGACGGTTTCTTTTTGTTAATACTATGAAAAATTTTCCTGAAAATTTGGAGGGATTTCTAAAAAAAAAGTTGCAGAGGTAACTCAATTAAAAGCGTCAAGAATTTTTGCGTTTTCGACCAGTATTTTACCCCACGATAAAAAGGGTACGAACGTTCTCGCGGTTTGAATTGCACAAATTGGGGTATACATTTCTGGGGGGCCCGAACAAACCCTCCCAGTGACTTTGTCAAAGAATTTAAAAAATTTTTAATTTTAAAGAAGCTCTAGTTGATTTTTTTTTTTTTACACGGGGGTTTGACGAAAAGGGGCCCTTTATTGGAATAAAATGATACTTTAAATTTCAGAAAATGTATTCGTTTAAGTTAAGAGGCCCCAAAAAAGTGATGTAAGTATAAATGGGAATTGTCTTGCCCAGGCATGAAGAAGCAGAACCAAAAAAGGTCCCACGCGTGTAAAATTAACCCAAAAAGCAAACATTTTGATTCGAAAAGTTGACATGATGTTGCGCTATAATGCTAAGTCATATGCATCTTTTAAAGATGGGTCACTGTTTGGAGCTTACAGGAGTTGGAAATAATTTAAGATTGTGGAAACCTAACTAAAATACACGCCAAATAGGAGAATCTATTTGCAAAGCTTACCTGGGCTACACGCTTTCCCCGGATGTGATTCAACCTGCATTTTTTCAGAAAAGCAAAAAGAAACCGTTTAAATTGTTAAAAAAAATATGAGAATTTCAACAACATTTATGAAGTTGGGTGAAAGCAAAATCATCGAAAATAGCAATAACAAGTATTAATCTTCGATATAATTTAAAGTTTTTTATGCTTTTTCTATACAATATGAATGATACCCAAGATGTTGATGCTGCTAGGCTACAAAATTTTATTAATTCGTATACAAATCTATTTTGAACGAAGCTTTTAATCGAAAAAAAATTTCAACATTTGATGCTAGCTGTTTACCACCTTGTAAAAGTGAGCTATTGCAGCAATTTTTGCGAGCGAAATTCATATGTAGATATGGAACAAAGCTCACTTTCAAAAGCCAAAGATATAAACCATAAATAAAGGTTGGATCTGGAAAATGACCACTCTATTTTAAATGGTTTGAAGGAGATCAATTACCGAAATATGCAGCGAAACTCAAAAACAGTTCCCGGTATTTGATAATTTTGTTAAATTATTGTATAAAATTTTGACTTTTGTAATTTAAAATTAACTTTGGGTTTTTTTTTACTATTGCAGGAAAAAAAATGAAAAGGCGATATGGAAGACGATCAATCCACAGAATGGAATAAAAGTGACGAGGAAATGGATTATTGACACGACGATGAAAATGATGAAAAAATTTAAAGATTTAATCAAAATAAATGTATTTTTCTGTAACTTTTTTATTTTAAAAAAAAATTTTCCCTTTTATTAATAAACAATAAAATTTTTATTTACTTTAATTCAATGCTTTACAATTTCGATAGAATTTAAAATAATAAACTTCGTAAAAATGAAAATAAAATTTAAAAAATTATTTGAGTTTTGATATGATTGAATTGTATTTAGAACAATTTTATGAGATTGTTTTAAATATTTGTTTTTCAAAAATGTAAAAATTTATTTAATGAAAAATTTTTGATTAAACAAAATTTGGGGTGCGTTGGACCACACGGGGAAGTTTCTTCTTTGGCCATTCTCATACACCCCCTCAACGCACAAAACAACAGGATATATAAAATGAAAAAAAAGACATTTTTCAAAATTATTCAATAATTTATCTTCAATTATTATACGGACTTTATTATTATATTTTACACCTTTTTTATCATTATCTAATTTCTTCGATTTAACAATCGATTAATCGATAGTTCTTTAAAAATTTTTTCTTGCTTTCAGCGTGACGCGGTTTCTCGACCAACATCCCATCCCAAAGTGTCTAACGGGCGCAAAGAAGTATAACTTCAAAAATTTGTTCTTACTTTTCAGCGTGACGCGGTTTCTCGACCAACATCCCATCCCAAAGTGTCTAACGGGCGCAAAGAAGTATAACTTCAAAAAAAAAAAAAAATAAACTGCACAATTTGAACTTAATAACAGCTGATGCGCAATGAAGGGCCGCGAATAGACCAAGCGCTCTGTCCTCACTCGCACTAGTTACTGTATACGCTCCTTGCTCTCCGAAATACTGCTCACTTGAATGCGTTCTGGCAATATGATAGAACCGTCGAAACTGTCCGCCTATTATGTAAACATAGATTAATAGGCCCCCCAAAAATTATATATAAAATTTAGGTTTTATAAATAACGTAAGTATAATTATAGATTATAATAGTTTGAGGGTGTCCGGCAGAAGGTTGCAACCATACTAACTGTCTGGCAATTGAGCAACGCGAGTTTTGATATTATTATGAATCAAATATAAAAAAATTCAGTTTTATTTCATGATAAATTTGAGATGGAATTTTATACACCTTTGTAACCTGTTACCTGCCAAAGCCACCGCTGCCTTAGCTTCATGGGTGGGGATCATTCTTACCTGTACTAGGGACACACATAGAAAAATTTTCAGCTTTTATAAAAATCCGAAGGTCTGGCACTCACGGGCTCTTGCTCTATAATATTTGTTTAGGAACCTGTAAAATATTTATTAGTCTTTGGCCGCAAAAATGAAATAGTTTCACATAGTAAGAACGGTTAGTACAGTCGAGTCGCGAGCACGGTTAGGCTATCAATCACATACAACCAACTAAGAAAGGTCCAAAACGAGTGTCTCGATTGAAGAAGATCATTCTTGGCAGTGCGCATGCGTGAGGAACATGTTCCTTGGATCTGTGACAAGCAGAATGTTGCACCTTACACAACGGTTACAAGTAATTAAACAAATGAGTCACTGTCCACTATTTTTTTGGTAACGGAACTGAACAAACCAACAAACATCAGATTGCCGGTCCCGGGTTATCCTGTTATTATACCGTAACAATAAATTGATCTATTTAGTTTTCTTTTAAATGATATATATGACTACTTCGTCTACGTTAATAGTATGGGACATAACTGGATAGGAAATTAATTTTTAAGGGTGTAAGCGCACTGGAGCGACCATGGCCACGACTAGGTCCACGACCACAACCATGATTGGTCCGTCATTGTTGATCAAAACGGCGACTTTTTGCGCAACCATCGGTCCACCCAGTTATCTTTTGAGTGTTCAAATGATCAGTAGCAATAGACATCGAGGAAACAGCTACTATAGCGTGTTTTTAACGTAAATTTAAACGTAAAAGAAAAAGGTTTGGGTGCATCCCATTCTGCAAGCGAGGTTACATTTTTGTTTCTGTACAGTATAAACCCTATTTTCCGTCAGGGGTCGGGACCGCGGCCGTGACGGATTGGAGAATAAATGGATCATAGAGAATTCACCCAAACACACTTATATCGCTCGAAACTTATTATTAGTGCTTATGCACGTTAAATTTAAATGCTGTTTGGTACATATTTATTAATAAAATTTATATTAGGAAAAAGGCATTTTCAGAATGTATATACATTAAAATCCATTTTGTAGCCCCTGAACTGTTGTAAATAGACTAAAATAGGTGTACTTTACCTTCACGTCAAACAGTTCACAGCGTGTGATGGTGAGAATACTAACTACATGTTTCGCCGTGAATACATCCAAAGGCCCGTGACCTGTGTAGGCGACACGGCTTAAAAATTCATCTTCAACAACATGCCTTTGTAGTGCCACCTCTTTCCCCATGTTGTACAAGATCTGTTCAGGCAGCCCCGGACGGCCTGTCCGTTCGTCAGGCGTACTCAGGCGAGCTGTTCCAACGACCTGTTATCTGTTAGTGCTCTTTCACACGATCCGGCGAGCGCCGTGCGGCGATCGCCTGATGCGGCGTTGGGCTATGGGAGTAGATAAGTCTCTCCACACGAGATCCGGCGGGCGCCATATTCCCGCCGGACTCCCCTACGCCGGACATGCGGCGTCCACGCCGGACCACTCTGCGAAGGGCTATTGATTCTTATTGAGGTTTTCACACGGTCCAGCGCGTGCCGCGCGGCCGAACCTTAGAAACTGATTATTGACTTGGAAGAAACTTATTAAATCTTAGAAACTGATTATTTGACAGCAAAATTACCTTAATTTTTATGGGTAATAAAAATCAGATTTTGGAATTTTGAAAAATGGCCTCCATTTTTCAATATAGCGGCCAACTTGAAAATGTCTTATGGAACACCCTGTATTTCGTGGTATTTTCGGATAGAACACAATCTTTTAAAACGTTTTTGTTCTTTGCATTTTTTTACAAAATTTACCGTTTTCGAGTTAGGGGCCTCAAAAGTTTGATTTTTGAATTTCAAATAAGGCCACCAAACTGAATATGGATAACTCAGTATTTTACGCTGGATTTAGGTTAAAAACAATATTTTGGAACTCTTTTATTCTTTGCAATTTTTTGATAAAAATACTGTTTTTGAGATAAAGGCTATCGAATATTTCTAGTCTTTATTTATCATTTTCTTCATTCAACCGAGATGCATTGTATTTTGAGAGATTCGGCATGCTACAAGTTAATTACATTTATCTCAAAAACGGTACATTTTATCAAAAAAATGCAAAGAATAAAACAGTTCCAAAATTAAAATAGAACCATTTCCCGAAGTTTTGCCCACCTCTCGCGAAACACGCTGTACACACACATATATACTAGGATATATATATATATATATATATATATATTAGGATGTAATAAAATTAAAAAACTGAGTACTCTTATATTTTTTATTAAAACTCATTACATGTGTTTTAATAAAAAATATAAGGGTACTCAGTTTTTTTTATTTTATTACATCCTAAAATACGTAAGTAGCCCTAATTTTTAACTTTATATTACTATACACATATATATAAAGTTACCTTATTGTAACGGCAAGCATTTCCATAGGTTGGATGGAGTTCCTCATAGTTGTATCTTGTTTTTGCAGCTTGTCTTTCAGTTTGTCATAAAGTTCATCAAATGATTTGATTGACATGCGAAAGTACTAAAAGAATCTTTCCTCACTGTTCCGCAATGAATTGAATAAAACTTTGAAGGACCCAGAAGTATTTCGATTTTGAAGCAATGGGTGAATCCAAAACCGCCTATTTTTTCTTCTTATTCGCAGTCTCCATAGCAAGTACATAGCTAAAACTTTCTTCTGCCACGATGTTAACATTATAATAGCTTAAGCCTCAACTGAACAGTCAAAATGCGGGAGAGCCGCGCGGCGCGCGCCAGACGAAACCAACATCGTGTGAAAACATCATGCTTGCGGCGCGGCGGGCGCCGCACGGCCCGCGCCGGATCGTGTGAAAGAGCAGTTAGACGGCAAATGAGGCCTAAGGCTGGTACATAAACGGAAACGC
>JAQJVL010006061.1:0-31297 GCA_035578905.1 Stictocephala bisonia
CTGCATGAGTTATAGAATTACTAGAGTCAAAGTTATAACGGGAGTGGCCGTAACTTTGGGACTTGGGCGGTGACTTGCCACGTAGCCAGTCAGGGTTCGATTCCTGGGGTGACCAACACAGATTATACCCATGGTTCGGAGGAAGTCATATTAACGGCGGTCCAACGAGCCTACAAAACAAAAACGGCTCATCTCAGCAGGCGAGGAGTACTTTGTGTTAATTGGGTATTTCTTCCCACTAAAAGCATGAAATTTCAATTTTATAATTTAACTGAAAAGTGCGACCAATAGGAAATTATTGCAAACATAAATATTGTTAGTATGAATTAGGAAATCGTTTTCAACATTTTTAAGCCTTAATCGATGGTTTCATGAAGTAAAAACAAAACAAAAAATAGAAAAGAGACTTTTCTGTACAGGCAATTTGTGGTTCTACGGAACAACATGAAAAATTATTTGTGAAATGCAATTAAAGTTTATTATAAAAAACTAAAACTACTAATGGCCACTAAAGAAAACATCAGAGAGGTTGAACTGAAAACTAAATTAAAAAACAGATGAGCTACACTGTTCATCCATGCACTGCGAAACATTAACCCTACTTAGCACATTACTCCATGTTTTTGACCTTATAATCCTGAAGTCTAATTTTAATAATAAATATATTCTAAAAGAAAATGCTTTTTCAAGAATTTCTTAAGTCAGCAACATAAAAGCCATTTTTTTAACAGAATTTTTAGTTGATCTAATTTTACAGCGTAATAAACAGATAAGGACTTTTATAATAGATAACCCATTAACTCATTGAGAACCCCATGTCAGTTTACTGTCATTTGTGTAACTTGCGAAAAACTAATAATAACTTATACAGACAATAATTACATGCCAAACAAGATGTTGAAATGAAAATCATATGGTGTCAACACTTAAAAATCATACATCTTGAATGAAGTAGCAGAACACTGTTGTGTTTTCACTGTCAGATAAGAAATAAGTACCGCTTGTACAGTTAGACTATTGCCATCACTTCTTAATTCGACTAATAACATATCAGTCAAGTTATTTGAGTTGTTAAAGTAGAAAAAATGTTTAAAATTTATAGCCAGGTAATTGAATCGGACTGTTAGTGATATATTTTAATAAACTGACAGCAAGACATTAATTTGTATATCAATTTGCATAAAAATTTAACCTATGGTAAAATGTGTGTTTTTCTAACTGTGGACCACAGTTAGAAAAATAGTGTGTATAATTTAGCAAGTTTTCATTATAGAATTGTGTTGTTAGTAAATTTATATTTGTACATGCTTCTTATAGGTAGCATAGTTGGTTAAAGCCAAATGTCTAATCTAGTTGTTTTAACAATAGACATTTTCAGTATCAAAATATTTCTCTTATAAATTGTTTCGACTCCTTAACGAGATGTTTTTACAATCGAGATGATCCTCTCCCTTCTCGCATTCGTTTACTCCGACATTCAAAATAGCAACCCACTTTGCATGGATTTGAAAGTTACAACTTGCTTTTAATCCCATACCTATAGTTTTCCCTGAATTATTTCATTGTTTAAGTCATGTTACTAATTTAGTTTACTTTAGTTAGTTTTAAAAATATTTTAATCTATTATTCTACACGATACTTTTATCTAATAACCCTAAATACAAATTGTTTGTTTTCTCTTCTCCTCCTATGAGAATTCTATATCTGAGTGAATAATGTAATTAGGGTAAGTGTAAAAACAATCAAAAGGTCTCGAGAGGTTTTACTTATCAAAACAATCTATAAGAACATCTCGAAATTGCGTATCACTACTCAGCTTCATAAGATAAGGTTACTCTCTTCAATCCCAATCAGAGTCATAACAAACGTTGAAAGGTATCAGCTAGTATCCACCAGTTGTTCATTTAAGGCCTCTATCTAAGTCGTCCTTAGTTCGTAACCAAAGCCTGCGTTCGCATCCACTCTCATTTTAAATTTTCCCTTATCTTGGCGATCAGCGTATAACATATAATTAAGGTATAAAAAATATAATACTAAAACATTTTTGTATTATTTGAAAGTAAAAGGAAATTTATTTTCAACATTTTAAAATTAAATAAACAGATATATCTGTACACTTGTGCCAATTTATATATTATTTGCCAATAGACTCTTTGAATTTGTTTTGAGAAAGATGACTTTCAGTAATTTTCTTCTGCCAATTTCGTCACTTGGGCCGAAATTTTAAATTTCAGCCAGAAGGTCACGTGGGTCATGCCCCCGTCCCTCTGCAGCATACCTGCCAAACTAATCCCCACCCCACCACCTGTCATAAAAAGCTGGAAGGTAATTCGCCGATCTCATTCTCAGAGAAACCACTGAGGATGCCACATCACAGTATGGGCGAAACGCCTGGTTATCTTGTAAATATTGTAGACAGTAACTTGATACTGTCGTCACCGGAAAATGTAGATTCTCGTTATGACACCGGCTGCTAAAGCCTAAGTTTCAGTAGTTCCCGTGTATGACTTACCCACCCATTGAGATCCCCACGGCTCCAACAAGAGCCTTGGGATACTTCCGATGGATGTAAGTAATCACCTCTTCCAGGTCCTCAAAGTTGGAACCACAGTATGTTCTCGGTGTCTGAAAGTAAAATCAAAAACATTATATTTACCATACTGGTTTAAGAGAATATTATTAAAATTTTGATTTGACCGTTGACTAAAAAAGAAGACTGTCCACTTATATGGGTCCTGTTAAGCAAGTTTCCCTGTTTAGTGAAATTAGTTCATGTTCAGTACCGCCCTTCTTCTGTCTCTTCATCCCTCTCAATGTCTCTTCCAGCACGCGCTGAAGTGACTAACGGCTGAGCTAATAGTACGCCAGTTTTCTGAGCACTAATTTGAAACTAGTCACTATCAGACAGCAGCCCAGGCATATCAACAGAATACCATTTGCCTTGGACAGTTTGTATTATTGCTACAGTCAATGATTTAACCTATATGTAATATGATGTGGCTTCCAAACGTAATAATAAATAAAAATACCATGAAAAATGGAAACGAGAAAGGAGTATAGATCATCGGGTCAGACTGAAGAACCCATTGATAATATGAAAATAATATGAAGCCTGAAAAAAGCCAAAACTATTCCAATTTCCTGATATAATGTAATGAAAAATAATGTATGGTAATGATAATCTTCCAAGGTAGTACAGTCCCTCAGCTCGATCGCCAGAGTCTGATTATGTCACAAAAACCTATTAACAATTTTTGGAGATGTCAATTTTTAGCTAGAAAATAATATACTTTACCCGGCTGATTATAATAACTGGAAAATTTGTAGTTTCCCTTAAATCAAAGTAATCTTAAATATATAATTTCAACTAAGATTAAACAACTTTATATTTAAATTAAGCAAGAGATTGTATTAGGTCAAATATCTATAACTGAAGTTGTCTAGTTATAAATTATATTTAATATCCTAGAGGAGATGGAGCAATCATCATACTAGAGGACTAACATAGACACAAGGAACATATTAAAATCACAAAATACACATAATTTTGGTGCCACTCAGTCTTTCTATACATCATAACTATATAAGGTCAGGTCTTGAAACATTTTTAACTAAAGCTTGCTATCAAGAAATTACAACTGCGTTTGGATTAACACTATACATTTTTAATCAAATTTAAGTATGCAAAAATCAACACTAAGAGACTGTAACTAAACTAAAATGCCTTCATGTCGCTGAGACTTAAGTTTTAAACAGAAATATTGGCATTGAACAAAATCAAAAAGAGTAGGAAAGATCATCAGAAAAAATCCATCAATAACAAACTTATAGACAAGAAATAATATGCAAATTAGAAGAATAAACTGACATACATTATGATGTGAGAGATAAAAGTCTAAGGCCATTTCAAAAGAATGGAATATGGAACTAGGTTATATGGAAATGTTATAGTAGACCAACACCTACTTTGAGGCGGAAAACGCAGTCCACCGCAATAATAGCCCACCTTTCGAAGCCATTGTCACCCGTAAGCTGGGTCGGGAGGCCGGCGGGCAGCCAATTAGTCACACGTATTGCTCCGAGTACCGATACGATTTTTTTCCAGATTCAATTTTATGGAAATATAAGTCATGTTACGTTATTCATCGCGGCCTGCTGTTAATCGTGATATAAAATTTGACGCAAATCGGTGAAAATTGAGTGGTTAAAATGCACTTACTTAATGTGTTTGAAACAGTAATAAGGATTTAATTTAATAATACTACATAAATAAAACTAGAATCATGTATTTACAAAAGAAAAAAAACATTACACAGTCGTAAACAAACGAACCAAGAAAATTTACAATTAAAAAATATCGCTTAATGGAATTAATAACTGATCAGTATTGTAATAATGTTAAATTAAACCTATTTAAACTGTATTTACAAAATAAAAAAACATTGCACAGCCATTAACAAACTAGCTAAGATCAAAATACACAACAGAGTTGATGTATTTATCTTGGTCTTAAGAACGAAATACAAGTAAAACGTAATGTGTCATTTTAAAATTCACAAACATTAAAAATATCTAACAATTTTAGAACAAAGGAAGACAATAATTAGACTCTATAGAAGTATTTTACATCTATTTACATTACCAAAAAGGTCCAATAAACATAATTAATAACAAAATAACAAAAATAAAATGAATGGATAACATTTTTAAACATTTAAACAAAGCAAAGTAAATTATGTACACTGACAGATAATAATAAGCAGCCGAATAAAGTAAACCATTTAACTGCCATATTAGAAGTAAAATATTGAGTCATTTTAGGCGATTTAAATTTTGTTTACACGCTCAGGCAATCCCAAACTATCCTAAACGTACCCTTATTTACGTCAGAGCTTTATTTGTATAGCCCTAATATAGATATAAACTAATTACAAAATTCAATGTTAAAAATAAAAAAAAATTGGTGTTAACGATTAAAGTTAATTATTTTAACAGCTGAATAATAACTAAATGCATGTATTTAGAAACAAAAAGTTTGTATTTCAAAGTCAAATCTATTGTTGATACTTATTTTTCTTTGTAACGGTAAATCCTTAATATTTATTTATGAAATTAAAGAATAACAGCTTACTTCATAGAGGAAAAGCCAACTCGTCATTCGACTCGCCATCACTGACTTCGTCACTGCTCCAGGATTCTTCCTCGGTGTCATCACTGTTTCCAGCGTCCATCACAACAATCCTGTCCTGCACTTCGTCGCTTATTCCATCAAGATCCCACATATATGCCTCAATTTTCTTCACATGTTCGACACACTTTTTCCAGTTCTCGGCAGTGACGTTGTTTATCGCCTTATGTAGATCCTCTTCAACTGAAGACATATTGTAGTCAGTATTGGTCATGGCAACAGCATTTTTGACTTGGGCCCATACCAACTCTATCGGGTTTAGGTCACAGTGATAAGGTGGGAGACGGAGTACCGTGTGACCATGTTCTTCGGCGATTTTGTCGGCTTTATACGTCTTGGCTTCCATTTTAAAATGCGCTGGGATACGGTCGAGTAGTTCTGCCTTGACATCTTTTTGATTGTATTCCACGCCGTTCTCTGTCAGCCACTGTTGAATCTTGAGTTTGTTCCAGCTCATGTTCGGAAGTTTTTTTAATGTCTCACTATGATAAGACGCGTTATCCATTACAATTACGCTATCTGGTGGATGTAAGTGCATGATTCCGGAAAACCACTCTTCAAAGGCAGCCGCATTCATTTCGTCGTGATGCGTCGCATTGCTCATCTTCGCTGTCTTTTTTGCCCTAAAAATCCATCGAGCGTCGTTTGTTTCTGATGGATCGTTTGGGTCATTCAAAAACCCCGTCTCACTGCCTATGTGCACAACAATATGGCGTCCACCTCTCCCAGGAAGATTGTGCAGGTCAGTTGTTTCTCCATTAATGAACGCTTGCTTTGCCGACTTTATGTAACTGGGCGTCCATGCTTTCTTCACTGTGTGTCCAGCGTTGCACCACGTTTCATCCAAATAAAAAATCTTCTTTCCCTCTTCTCTAAATTTCTTAATTTTCATTAGATATCTTCTCCGCCAAAGTATTATATCTTGCCGTTCAATCAGTATGGCCCGGCGATTTCTTTTTTCGTACTTAAAACCTAGATCGATCATCAGTTTTCTCGTGGTTTCTTGGCACATATTTGGAAGCTCGGGGTCATCATTGATCATTGCATTGACTTTTTTTACTGTAGGTGGTATGTTTTGCCTTAGTAGCGAATGAACTTTTCTTTTGATACTATTCTTTTGGAAATCGTCGAAAATCGCCATCCTTGTTCGTTTGCCTACTTGACGAGGACGTTTCTTTCCGGGTGTCACAACAGGGCCGTCGTTCGCTTTGTTTCTTAGCCGCTCCACAGTCGCTCTGCTCGATCCTGTCAACACGCATACTCTTTCCGCCACATCTCTCTTCGACATTCCCGGATTTTCTGTTCGTAAGACACCGTAAACTTGTAAAATAAGACGTCTTTCAGCACTGGTGTATGCCTGTGTACTCTTAGAGGTGATATACTTCTCCGGAGACGAAGCCCTAACTTCTGCCATTGCACTCACAAATTTGATTCTTCACCGAATAACCCGCAAACATAAACTGACCACAGCGACTAAACAGTTACCTCAGTAGAATATTAGTAACATTAGTGGAACTTATGTATTCCCAGAATACATAATTAAGACCGGATGTTGGGACGGCCAGAACCGAAGGGAAGTATGAATCACGTCCATCCCTTTGCTAATGATGCGGAACCAGTAATGACCGTGGTGCATCGATCATACTAAGCATGAAAGATTTGAGTTAATTTAGTAATCAAAGGTAAACTTTCCATCCAAAACCATAATTTTTAATTCTCGTCGCATCCTCGTAGTAAATCGAACAGGTTTCGTTTAATATTACTACAATACTTAAGAATTATAAGAAGAATTATAGTTCCATTTAAGCACTCTTTTTTAATTTTCAATGTTCTTGGTTCGTTTGTTCATGACTGTGTAATGTTTTTTTCTTTTGTAAATACATGACTCTAGTTTTATTTATGTAGTATTATTAAATTAAATCCTTATTGCTATTTCAAACACATTAAGTAAGTGCATTTTAACCACTCAATTTTCACCGATTTGCGTCAAATTTTATATCACGATTAACAGCAGGCCGCGATGAATAACGTAACATGACTTATATTTCCATAAAATTGAATCTGGAAAAAATCGTATCGGTACTCGGAGCAATACATGTGACTAATTGGCTGCCCGCCGGCCTCTCGACCCAGCTTACGGGTGACAATGGCTTCGAAAGGTGGGCTATTAGCGCGGTCGACTGCGTTTTCCGCCTCAAAGTAGGTGTTGGTCTACTATAGAATGTTATGTAAACCTAAATATATTTCTAACAGCAAAACATTCAGGCAAAAGCCTTTTTATTGCAAAGTTGGACAAAAAGTAACGGTAAAAAATAACAGAAATAACCTGGTCTAGTAAAAGGAGGAGAGCTCTTTCAGAAATAATGAAACTTAGTGGTTTTATTGGGATATATGTGAATAATCACCACCAAAACCCCACAATTGTACGGGAGGGTCATCAACACCGTACATGTACGTGTGGAAGAATATATTTCTTTATATTAATTACACAATATCTATACTTTTGCAAATAACATCATTGGATTTTATTTAAACAAATATATAATTTAATATAGTTGTTGTAAAACATACTAAAAAATATAATATTAATTGATACATTATTTTTGAAAAAAATTAATTTTAATACAAGCAAATGGAGAAGAGCAAATGACAACAGTTTTGGGGAATTTGGTGGGAAGAGCAGGCCTTATTTTTAAACCTACTTTTAAAACAGACAAACCATTGAATAAAACAAGAGTATAAACTCCTGTTAATAGAAGTGGATTGTGGTCATGAAAACTTCTTGTACCACAGCTTACATTTGTGTGCCTGTTTTTAAAAATAGACTTATAACAAGATAAGCCTGCTTTTCCTGTCAAATCTAAAAAATAAATTGAACACAAACTTCAGGTAGTACCAAAATTACAAGGAAAGAACTGTTTAAAATTTATCAGTTAATTGTTGGAGTATTGATTAAAATTGGCTGCCATTGTTTGAACATCCGTTTGCTCTACCAACATGCACTTAATTGTTGGGTAAGATCATTTGTATTAATTATGTATGAAAACAGGCAGTCAATTTGAGTGCCAGCATTACATGTATTTATATAACCACCAACTGGCCAACTACATTCCAAGTAATTCGTTGATTTTAGGTTAGGTTAAAGCGCACTAGGCCAGGAATTAGTAGCCCAGATTGCGACATCTCTCCAATATACTAATTCCAAGTAATTCATTAACTATTTTTGCATATGACAACTCACTCTTCACTAAAAACAGAATCTTCAAAACCTTGAAATATAAATTTTTGTCCAACTTGATATCCTCTCTCAATAATTTTCAGAAATATATCTTAACAGAAATTCCACTAACACCAGCGTTTTAATATTTTCCACAGAGAAAAAAAACATAAAATGATTGACTGGTCTGAGTTCTACTTCCGTTAGTCTTCACCGATGAAGAAATTATTGTACAGTGAAAAACTGCTGATTAGCTAGGCGCACGATTGGACGGTGGTCTCCAGTGGGACAAGCATATTATTAGATTAGCTATGGTATTGTCCACGAACAACTTTGTCCTTAGAAACATAGCACTTCAGACTGTCAAAATAGTATATTTTAGTTTAATTGAAACCATCATTAGGTACCCTATAGTTTTATGGGGTCTTTCTAGAAGAAAAGACGTTTTTAATTCAGAAGAGGTCCATTCATAGTATTCTAAGATTAAAACAGTCAGATTCTTGTTTTAGACAAATTTGAGTTTGGATATTTTAACTTTTCCGTCTTTGTCATATATGAAACTTTATTATTCATGTAGATCTCAAGTTATTCCCGGCATACACTACTCATAATTACAACACTCGGAACAGGCATCTCAATCCTTCTGTCCAATATAAATAACTGAACATAAGCCGGAATACATTGGGTTAAAATTATTTTCTAAACTTCCTGAAAACTGTACCGGGTCTTGGACCGGTACAGTTTCGTTTTTTTTCGTCATTGTCTGCCAGGCTGCCTGAGATTCGTTTTTGCCCTGCGTTTCGTGTACTTGGTAGCCGTTGGCCCAGTTCCGTTTCGTTCCGTGTTCCAGCAGCTTCGGTCAAGTTGGCCTGTCTGTTCACTTGTTCTTTGCAGCGTTCGTCAAGTCATGGTTGCCGGCTGAGAGTTCCCAAAACGTAAGTGTTCTTTGGTAATTTCTAATATTTAATCACCCTTTTGGTGAAAATACTTTTGTTTCATTGAAAATATTAATCGGGCTTAGTTGTGTTTTCAGGGTTTTGTTAAATTTGTGTTCTTTGTCTAGATGTTTCTCAGACTAGGTTAAAGCCATGTGCCTCCATGTTACTTTTTACCGTTAATTACCGTTAATGCTTTTTATATCTGCCTTTTTTTTCAATTGTAATTCTGTATAATGTTTATTGAGCCTTTTTACAGTTGTAGTTACCGAATTACCATATTTTTTGTTCTTTGCCAATAACCTAGCCTAGCTGTACTCTTTGATTTTCATGTTATAACCCATTGCTCATGTATCCATAGCCTAGTATTCAGTTTGTCATTTTTTAAGTCCATATACGTAATTAATTCTTTTATAATTTGTTAATTTGTAATTTGTCTTAAATCTGAGTTGGCCAACATAATTATTCATAACCTAAAAAATAGATCTTTTATTTTTTCTAGTGTGCTAATCCTGTATAATTTTGTCTGTGCCCGTTTTGTTTTGCCATGTAATTGTTAATTTTGGTATTTGTAGAGTTTGTTGTTCTTGTAGCTTTTGTGTGTTTTGTTATTTATTTAACTGCGAATTAATATTGTGGCCTTCTGCCGTTTTTGATTTATTAAATGATTATTTTATTCTTGCTTGCCTGGAAATAAAATTAGTTTTGCTCAGCTGCCGAGTGTTATTTTGACCCTCCAACTGCCAGCCACCCGTGATCCGATCGCTCGACTTGTTTTGGGCCATTCCCCCAGTTGGCACGCTTTCCAGCTTTGGTGGGGGGATGGGTCTCAATTGGTAGCAGAGCGTGGTTGCCTATAAAAAAAAAAAAAAAAAAAAAAAAAAAAAAAAAAAAAAAAAAAGAAAAATTTAATTCTTTCTTGGTTGTTGGCGGTGGGTGTTTGCCTGTTAGTAGGTCATGGTTGGCCGACCTACCGTCAAGGTGTCTTGGTATTCTAAAAAAAAAAAAAAAAAAAAAAAAAAAAAACAAATAAATAATTATTTAAAAAGAAAAACAATTAAAAACCAAATAAATCATTTAACTTTATATTTAAAAAAAAAGGCAGATATAAAAAGCATTAACGGTAATTAACGGTAAAAAGTAACATGGAGGCACATGGCTTTAACCTAGTCTGAGAAACATCTAGACAAAGAACACAAATTTAACAAAACCCTGAAAACACAACTAAGCCCGATTAATATTTTCAATGAAACAAAAGTATTTTCACCAAAAGGGTGATTAAATATTAGAAATTACCAAAGAACACTTACGTTTTGGGAACTCTCAGCCGGCAACCATGACTTGACGAACGCTGCAAAGAACAAGTGAACAGACAGGCCAACTTGACCGAAGCTGCTGGAACACGGAACGAAACGGAACTGGGCCAACGGCTACCAAGTACACGAAACGCAGGGCAAAAACGAATCTCAGGCAGCCTGGCAGACAATGACGAAAAAAAACGAAACTGTACCGGTCCAAGACCCGGTACAACCTCCCTCTGCAAACCTCAACACACCCAGGCAGGGGAGAACACTCGGTACCTCAGGGAACCAAGAGAAGACGAAGACCTCCGAAGAGTGGTGTTCCAAGGACGTCCAAGAGAAACTACGAGGGGAAACCCCTCGAACAGGGAGCGAACTACCCTGACTGTCGGGATGAGAGTCTCTCTTGGCTCCAGCTTGCCTTTAATTCTTCCAAGCATGAGAGTCACAATGCCACTCCCTTCGAGATTCTACATGGCTACCCTCCTAACAACCCTTTGTCCAACTTGTGGAGGCTAGAGGATCTTCTACCTACGCCAGGTGCCACTGACGTAGTGTCCACGTGGCGGGCTGCTCGGCGCAACCTGCTACGTGCTAGAGAGAGAGTGAGGAGGAGGTATGATAAGGGTCGTACTCCTAACCCTTTTCAGGTTGGAGATCTGGTTCTTTGTCAGGCTCACCCGGTCAGTTCGGCCGCGGAACGAAGAGCTGCAAAGTTGTGCTATCGGTGGTCTGGTCCCCACCGCATCGATAGGTTTTTGTCACCGGTGACTGCTCTGCTGGTTGATCCCCAGTCAGGCAGGGTGTTCAGGAAAGCCCATGTGTCCCAGCTTAAGGCTTTCCGGGGAACGGTTGATCCAGGAGTTGGTGTTCCTGGGGGTTTCTTGGGGCAAAGAGATTGATCACCTCTGCGCCCTAGGTGGCTGTTCTGAGAGAGTCTTTCTCTCTTTTTTCTTGTCGGGCCTGACAGTCAGGGTAGTTCGCTCCCTGTTCGAGGGGTTTCCCCTCGTAGTTTCTCTTGGACGTCCTTGGAACACCACTCTTCGGAGGTCTTCGTCTTCTCTTGGTTCCCTGAGGTACCGAGTGTTCTCCCCTGCCTGGGTGTGTTGAGGTTTGCAGAGGGAGGTTGTACCGGGTCTTGGACCGGTACAGTTTCGTTTTTTTTCGTCATTGTCTGCCAGGCTGCCTGAGATTCGTTTTTGCCCTGCGTTTCGTGTACTTGGTAGCCGTTGGCCCAGTTCCGTTTCGTTCCGTGTTCCAGCAGCTTCGGTCAAGTTGGCCTGTCTGTTCACTTGTTCTTTGCAGCGTTCGTCAAGTCATGGTTGCCGGCTGAGAGTTCCCAAAACGTAAGTGTTCTTTGGTAATTTCTAATATTTAATCACCCTTTTGGTGAAAATACTTTTGTTTCATTGAAAATATTAATCGGGCTTAGTTGTGTTTTCAGGGTTTTGTTAAATTTGTGTTCTTTGTCTAGATGTTTCTCAGACTAGGTTAAAGCCATGTGCCTCCATGTTACTTTTTACCGTTAATTACCGTTAATGCTTTTTATATCTGCCTTTTTTTTCAATTGTAATTCTGTATAATGTTTATTGAGCCTTTTTACAGTTGTAGTTACCGAATTACCATATTTTTTGTTCTTTGCCAATAACCTAGCCTAGCTGTACTCTTTGATTTTCATGTTATAACCCATTGCTCATGTATCCATAGCCTAGTATTCAGTTTGTCATTTTTTAAGTCCATATACGTAATTAATTCTTTTATAATTTGTTAATTTGTAATTTGTCTTAAATCTGAGTTGGCCAACATAATTATTCATAACCTAAAAAATAGATCTTTTATTTTTTCTAGTGTGCTAATCCTGTATAATTTTGTCTGTGCCCGTTTTGTTTTGCCATGTAATTGTTAATTTTGGTATTTGTAGAGTTTGTTGTTCTTGTAGCTTTTGTGTGTTTTGTTATTTATTTAACTGCGAATTAATATTGTGGCCTTCTGCCGTTTTTGATTTATTAAATGATTATTTTATTCTTGCTTGCCTGGAAATAAAATTAGTTTTGCTCAGCTGCCGAGTGTTATTTTGACCCTCCAACTGCCAGCCACCCGTGATCCCATCGCTCGACTTGTTTTGGGCCATTCCCCCAGTTGGCACGCTTTCCAGCTTTGGTGGGGGGATGGGTCTCAAAACTTGACACTTTGAAATATAGGCCTTAAATAAAAATTTGAATTGAGAAAATATTGTATTGAAAGGTGATACTACGAGGTTCTTGACTTTTTTTTCTAAAAAGAGAATCCATTCTATTCCATTCTTTTCCTACTAATAATTTCCTGCAACTTCTAAAGGGTTGGAGGCACTGCTGCCTTCAATTTAGTTGTAAGAAGATGGATCCCATGATCTGTGAAGAGGGATGATGACATATGTAAAGGTAAATTTTTTTAAATTTTCTTTTTAAGTTATCTTTGTATATGAAATCTATGTTACTTGTTTGACTTATACAGGGTGCGGCAGCATGAATTCCTTTTTTAAAATGCGCGCCATTCAGTTAGTTGATGTCATAGCGGAGCACTAGCGGTCTCGTTCAAGAGGGGGTACTGTAAAGTTTTGTCCCGACACAGTTCAGTCGCCATCATGCGTTGGAATAGTGAGGAGCGTGCCTTTGCCGTTGAGGCCTACTTTTCAAGCGGATGTTCGGTTATTGCAACACAGCGTGCATTTCGGAATCGCTTTAATTTAGCCCCGTTGGCTCCCGTCCCAGACCGCAAATCAATTATTACATGGGTCACTACATTCAGACAAACTGCAAGTGCGACAAAACGAAGAACTGGAGTCCCTCGGCCCGTTAGATCACCTGAGAACATTGAACAGTGAGAGCGTCAATGTTGCAATCATCACAGCGTTCTGCGCGCAAACACGCATCTGCCCTTGGACTATCCGATCGTTCTGTGAGAAGAATTCTTCGTGATGATCTCATTTTCATCCCTATAAGATGGCGATAGTGCAGGAACTTTCAGAACGTGACTTCAATTCTCGGATGAACGTGTGTGAGCTTCTTCTTGATGTCGTTCCTGAGGGTGCTATTGTTTTTTTTTAGCGATGAAGCCCATTTTCATTTGTGTGGGTCGGTTAACAAACAAAACATGCGCTACTGGGCTGACACCAGCCCTCGAGAATTGCATCAAAGGCCTTTGCATTCACCCAAAGTCACAGTGTGGTGTGCAATTTCCTCAGCTGGAATTATTGGTCCCTGGTTTTTTGAGGAAAATGAGGTTACAGTGACAGTGAATTCGGACCAGTATGTAAACATGCTACAGAATTTTTTTTTCCCAAGGCTAGAAGAGTTGAATTTGGGGGACACTTGGTTCCAACAAGACGGTGCAACAGCACAAACTTCAAGAGCATCGATGGCTGTTTTGAGGGAACACTTTCCAGAGCGCCTTATCTCAATTAGAGGCGATTTGGAATGGCCGGAACGCTCTCCCGATCTGTTCCCTTGTGATTTATTTCCATGGGTTTTTTGAAATCCCTTGTTTATGTGAACCGTCCAAGAACCCTACAAGATTTGAAGACCAACATCCAAGAAGAAATTGTCAACATAACACCTGCTATGCTAACAAGAGTCATGACAAACGCCAGAAATCGGTTTACGCAATGTACGGAGAATGAGGGACATCACCTAACAGATTTGATTTTCAAAACAATGTAAATAAAAACTTTAGACATGTACCTACATTATAAAAAATAAATAAATATTTTCCGATGCATACAATAGTTTATATTGAGTTTTGAAAAAAGGAAGTTATGCTGCCGCACCCTGTACAAAGGGTTAATAAATTAATAACCTATTCCGTTCTTATAATAAAGGATCGCCATCTAAAATAACTTTCATGTTACAGAAGAGGTTTAAGAGATAAATAAAATGACATTGTGTGGTACTACTCACACGGAGACATGTAAGGTATATTTCGTGATCTCCAAAAAAAACAAACACAGTTATCAAGTGAATGAACCTGAGATCGGGAGAAGACACATAAGAATGTGAAAAGTTACATGAATCGAGGGAAAGGATAGCCACCGATCAGATGCATTGATTTGAATAATCTTTAACAGGTATTAGCCACACTAGCAACTTATTGATTTTTATTATATAAACAAACTTAGCTTGTTTATAAATAAATGGCTTGTAAAAGCGATCAACAAGTTACACTGAAGATGACTAATGGTTCGAACGATTATCTTAAATATGGATAAAAGCTCTTTAAATTCTTTTAAGGACCGTAAATTATTAAAATGACTGCATATAATAGTTGTTTTAATCAATAATAGTTTAAATACTGATCCAGTCTGAGAGAGCGATCGAAGGCGTCAGGACTGCACCTGAGTTAGAGATAGCACGGGTTTGAAGCCTTACCTAAGAATGTTAGTTTTTTCTGTAATATTTATCTTGTACTGTACTCATTCGCCCCCTTACTCTGTCTGATAAATTTCTCGCACAGATCTATGGAGAATGGGTAGAGTGAGGTTGATAAAAGATAAGGAAAAGTATGGAGATTGGCCTCTCCTTTAAAATAAGAAACATTATATATATATATATATATATATATATATATATATATATATATATTTAGGATGTAATAAAATTAAAAACTGAGTACCCTTTAACATTTTAAAAACAAGCACTCCCGGGTGGCCCCTACGACTGTGAGTTTTTATTTATTTATTTATTCATAAGACGCCGATCGTCAAGATATGGGCGATTATGGATTTCGAATGAGTGTGATGAGTGTAGATGAGCGAATGTAGTCATTGTTACAAACTAAGGCTGACTATTCCTTAGAAAGTGTCACTAATTAATAGCCCAATGACAAATGAACAGCCGGTGGTTATCAGCTGATCCTTCTCAAAATGTATTGACTCTGATTGGGATCGAACTGAGAACCTTTAGCACATGAAGCTGGGATTGAACCAACTACGCTACCGACCAATTAGTTCGTGCAGTACCGAACGCTATACAGGAGGGGCCGGTTATATGTCGTGCGCACACTACTGAGAGATGTGCTGAACCCGTTAATAATCCTTTCGCAGGTTCACCTACGGAAACCTTGTTACGACTTTTACTTCCTCTAAATGATCAAGTTTGGTCATTTTTTAATTTTATTACATCCTAAAAATACATATGTAGCCCTAATTTTTAACTTTATATTAATAAGTAAAAAATTAATATAAATATGTGTGTGTGTGTGTATATATATGTGTGTGTGTGTGTGTGTGTGTGTGTGTGTGTGTGTGTGTGTGTGTGTGTGTGAAATTGACTATATATAACCACATTACATTTTACTGTACCTTTAATGTGAGTCCACCTATGCCTCTATTGTTGAAGACTACAGCTCGGATACAGCTGTCCTCACAAGCATACACTAGACCTTTTATGTAGTCCGTTTGACTTCCTCCCGTAAGCCCTGGCAGTATTACCACCACAGGTGTCTCCTCACTGGCATTGGCAGGACTTCGCCAGTCCAGAGCTACATCACCACCATCTTTTAATGTTAGGATGTCTCTACAATCAAACAATATGCAAGTTTTAAATTGCAGTTTTGTTTTAAAATGATAGTATTTATTAGGAGTAATGATATCAAATTATAATAAACAATGAAAGAGGGGTTGCAAATGTAGTTGCATATCGACCTCTGTATACTGTTAAGCCACATGGGAGCACAATATTCATTAGTGGAGTAAACCACCAACAAAGCAGTAGTACTCAGGACTTGTGTGTTTGCTCCCACGATGATACACAACTATAATCTGACTAAAAATATTGCTACTCCCTAAGACTTTTGCAAAATAAACAATACAATAGAACAACATAGATTAGTAACAAACTAATATCAAAAATACATTTCCAAAGTATCGTGTTGTCAGTCTGCCACGAGGTACGTGGTAGTATGCAAGTACTGAATAACCCACCCGCCCTCTCATACATGTACATTGGTACTGGCCCACCCACCCTCCAATACACGTACAGCGGTATTGACCCACCCATATACATATACAGTAGTGGTGACCCACCCATACAGGTACATTTGTATTGACCCTAACGCCTTCCCATACACGTACAGTGGTACTGGCCCACCTACCCTCCAATACAAGTACTGTGGTAGTGACCCACCCAAACACGTACAGTGGTGATATGAGACCACTGTTTCTCATAGATGAGTTAGAACTGGTTCTCACTTTAGCTGCTGTTTTCTGTAAGGTCACTATAATGAAATGGTTTAGAAAATATTCTGAAAAAATAAAAATTGGCTAAACCATTGAAACTTCTTTGATTTCATCAATGATTTAGCTAAATTGAATACCAGAACTTGTCATAACTAGAAGAAGCCTCTTAAAAGAACAAAGTGACTCACATATTGGAGCAGCCATATTTTTTCTTTTAAAAACTCTAAAGAAGCCCCATGAAGGAGCAAAATATCAAACTTTAAAGCAACGCCAATTTTAAAACTACTGTCAAATATACAATTTATTTTGGAATTCCATTAGATAAGATTTAATTTAATTGTTGTGTATTGTTTAGGTACTACTACGGAACTATCGCTTTATTTAAAATTATGATTATGAAATAAATACTTCACCTCGAGTACACAATGTCGGGGAGAATCTGCTCACGCACTAAGCTTGACAACACAGTTTGGAGCCGAGATTCAAAGCACCAAGCAGTAGGCCAAAACTTTCTTTTTGTTATGGACACATTTTCATCCAAAAATGCTTTGAACTTGCCATGGGAACTGACAAGAAGTGGTTTCTGAAAAGAAACAAACTTGTTTTAACTAAAACATATCAACATTTTAAATACTTTTATTTTTTCAATTTTTTTAATTGTGTACAAACATGTATAGAAATCAACAAAGTTGATACTATGCCTTTCAATATTTTACTTGCCAGGTCTGCCTTATTATTTTAAGTTTGAAAGAAAAACAAAAGACAACTGCTCCTAAAATAACAAGACAATGAACAATTACAAAACAATTAAAATAAACCTGACATGAAGTTAAACAAATGAAATTTAATACAAACAATGATCTTCTATATATACACATTAAATCTATCAAAATATACACATATATAACATGCTAACAATTTTATAATCCAAAAATTAAAACAAAATATGAGTAAAAAATAAAAATGGAATTGCTGCAATCGGAAGTCATTGTTTTGATAGGAAAATAAATAATAAAAATGTTTATAACTCTAAATTCTGAGAAAATGTAGGGCATCAAATACTTAACCTATTTAGAGGTTCCTTAGCATTCATAATTAAAAAAATAAAACGTGTCAGCAACAAAACTCAAATTAAAAACAAAAAGAAACTCTCCCTTTACTAAATAAAGCATGATGCATATTATTACCTTGACAACTTCTTTAATATAATACGTTATAAACAGTACTGCTCCAACTATAGCTCCAAAATACCAGTAATCCATTGTCTCTGATACAGTCAGGCTTCAATAAGATATATTCTTAAAACAAATATTTGTTGTGGCTGATTACAGTCATTACATCACCTGAAACAACATTAAAATAAGTTTCCTCCAAAATGAGTTGTTTTAGTAATAAACCAAATTTTGTTATTGTTACAGATTCTTGTGTTGGTTATTTAAATGATTTTCAATACTTCAAATCATAAAAACATTGATTCTATTTAATTTATGAGCTTAGACACCTGAACCAGACTTGCTGATCAAGTGCACACTTAATAATATATTCTGTCACTTTTTCTTTCACTTACAACTTTCTCAAAAATTCAGGGCTGCCGAGAAGGGGGGGGGGCAGTGGATCAGAATGCCCAGGCCCCCAATCACCTCGGACCCTCAAAAAACCTAAGTAAATTTGTTAGGCTCCATGAGTTTCCTAAGCATAAACAAATTACCTTACTAATAGACTATTACTATTAGTACATTCTTGAAGGGGGAGAACTCTTTTATTTTATTTGAGCAGCTGTTTATAGATACACTAAAAGATGAAATCTACGATGAATGAAGAATAGTTGAACCATTTGATGATACTAAGGGTGGAGCACACATTGTAAAATCTTAAAAGTTCTTATGACATATTAGATGACTTTGCCAGAAAGAAAACAGGATAAGTTGTAATATTAGAAGCATACGTATTACATATGATCTTTTAATTATTTAATTTTATTGAACTTAAAATAGTAGTAGAAAATATAATTATATTTAGAAAAGTTATTACTTTTAATCATATCAAGAAATGTTTTTGATTTATTTGGAGTGCTATTATAACATTCACAACATAGCATAGTTCTAAAATAATGATTAAACAGCCTATTTTAAAATATTTTCCTTTTAATGTGATTAATGAACAGATGGTAATTTATAACCTAATTTTTATATGGCTCCGAAACAAGGACACTTACAAAAAAAATTAAAACAAGCTAAAAGTATTTGAAAACAAGATACGGAGGAGGATTTTTGGACCCATTAAGGGGGAAGGTATGTGGCGAATAAGGAAAAACCGGGAGCTCCAAAAATTGTATAAAGATCCGGACATTGTGGCCACAGTAAAGAGTAGGAGACTAAGATGGGCAGGTCATGTAGAAAGAAGAGAATAAGAAAGTCTACTTGAGAAGGTTATTTTGGCACTCGCCCCTTAGGAAGACCGAAATTGAGGTGAAGAGACCAGGTGCAAAAGGATTCAACACATGGGTGCATCCCTTGCGTTAGCAGAAGACCGGCAGCAGTGGAGGCATCTTGTTGGCGAGGCCAAAAATCTTCTTAGAATCTTAGGTTTCATTGGCCAAGGAGTTAAGGTAAGGTAATGAACATTTGGTATTAGGGTCCTCCAAACAGGCAGGGCCCCATGATATTACGCCCTCTTGTGACAGCCCTGGTGGGTAATATCCCTTTTTGTCCACCTTAGCACGTATATATTCTGAATTCATTTCTCACTTAGTTAATAATACAACAACAAAATCTTTTAGGGTGGATAATAAAGATTAGATAAATGATGAATGTCCTATGTGGTCTGGTTACTAGTTGTATTCAACTTATGCTGTTAAATGACCATTTTGGAGTATGTTCCACGTAGGCTACTGTTGGTCTGATCATTTAACCAAGAAGCCTTACACTTAGTTCTCTCCTCCTAGACAGCATGTGATCCTCTGGCAACCACCAAATAGAGACACTCTAGACTTCTCCTAGCATTTTTGTGCCAATACCAACCAAATACCAGTAGTGGATATGATTCAATATTAAATATCGTAAGAACATAATTTAACATCAAACATCTTCATAGCAATTTTACCCCTCTCCCCCTATAGCCCTAACGCTAGAGTACCAAATAAAGGATCAACATAATAGAGTGTTATCATAATAATCGTTACATTTCACTGTACTGTTGTTTAAAGAACTAAGCTCACACCTTTAAGAGCAGTACCTTCAATTCATTTAAGCACAACTGAATTCAATGTTTTAAATGTTTCTTTTAACTCAGTTTTTATTTAATGTGTTTAAAACTACTGACAGTTGAAAATATGAAAGTTCTCTTTTTATCTTGAACAAACAACCTACTTCCAACAACAAACGTTAATTCTGAACTGTGATACAGAAGTTGTGAAATGAATCTGTATCACTTGCAAATGTTCAAAAATGTACTTGATCTAGGGTGAAAACAACTTTTTGTAATAGTGTAAATGTTATAGGAATATAATGAATGAAAACAAATGTTAAAATGATATAAGTAAAATTAAACAATAAATAAACTACTTGGAACTATGGAAATGTAAACCATACTTTGTTTAGTGTATTTTCTATTTATTATTCCATTGACTATGGAAACAAAAAGGCTGTCCGCTCATATGGGTCTCAAGAAGCTGGTTTTCTGTTTAGTGAAATTAGTTTGTTAGGTCAGGTTCACTGAGAACTCCCTCTTTCTGTCCTCAGCTAATAGTCGTCCGCACATCTTCAGCTAACACTTTGACTTGGGTAGTCTATTTGTTTCTATAGTCAATAATTATATTAATTATATTTCAGTTTCAACAACTGATCTGTAAAGCATACTGTAAACATGCCACATCACTTCCCATCTGTTAAAGACCATGTATTTATTAAATTATGATTCATTTGAGGTATATACCTTTATTAAGTTTAAAAGTAAATCAATTTTAACTAATAATGTTAATGCATGTAAGCATGTTATCTGATACAGTACAAAATTTAACTGATTGGTTGTTGGTTAAATAAACTTCTTACTTCATAAATATTTAGGCTGTAATCCTCCAAGCTCCCTACGATATAATTAAAGAAGTTCAATTAGCATCTATAATCTTTTATGATAATTTTATAATCATGTGTTGGTTATCTGATAACAATCCATTTAACAATACAGTATAATAAAGATATTTATCAATATAAATTTTCATTATTGAGTTTTTTTTTGTATTAGCTAGATATAGACGGAAATATGTTCTAATAAACTTAACAAAATTCATGCAAAATACCAATATAGTTTATAATGGCACATCGAAAGCCAACGATAGTAATTTTTTATATGGAAGGGTTTAAATGACACTTCAGCCTAAAATTAAGGAGACATTGAATGTAAGCAAAACTTACCAGTTTATCAGATATTATTTTGACTTGATTAGTAGCATATGAATAGTTAATAAATATTACATTAATTGATTTTCGATAGAAAATCTTTTAAGAGTATAGGCTAATTGAATTCTAAATTTTGGAGATGCAGATTTATAATAAAAACTAATAGCTTAATCGATAAACATATCGTAGGACATTAACAGAACTAAATTGTTGTAACTTATTAATAACACTGATAAAGGCAGCATAATGAACCTTTAAAGACCCTCTTGCTAGTTTAGTGGTTAGCACTTATGCTTCGAATGAAGAGGGTCACCCGTTTCCTCTGTTCAGTTAACGATAATTGGTGAAAACAAGAATTGTACCAACTCATTCAATTCTCAGGAGGTCCAATTGCCAAAGAGGTTTGGGATATTATCCCAGTACAATTGTACGACTTGTACAATTGTACGACCCTTTTATGTACACTTGTATGAAGCCACTAGCCCAGAAAGAAAAAAATTTCAACTTCTCAAGATTTTTATTGAACAGAGCTAGGGTTACAGTAGGCCTAGGTTCTATTCAGTAGACATATATATCCCATATGAATAGAAAATAGAATAGAATATGTTTATTTCCATAATGCACTAAGAAAATACAAACATTTGAACATAGCATATAACCTCTTGCTTATTTTACTATCATTAATTTGGAACAATTGTTACTATTCATCAATGCTATGTATTCATGTATTAAAATTAAAAAACAGTAACATCTTTCTAAATAAAAAATGCAGAATACATAGAAAAATTAAGGCAAGACTTACAATGTATACAACTGTACCACAAACACATATGTTCGTTAAATAAAAATTGATGCTTAAATATAAACATTTAAACCTATTTACAGTCAAATAATTTAAACAGACTCTTGAAAAACACATTTTAGGTTTTATCAAGATTGCAATATGGATCGGTGAGGTACCTATCCATAATGCACAGCAAACTATCTTAGCTAGTGCTGTGTGGAGGTTACCTTCAACATGTATTAAAAAAAAAAATTAACGAGCAGAGTGGATGGGCAGTCGCCAAACAAATGCATAAATTAAGTGTTACAGTGGAAGGAAAAAAAATAATACTCATACTAAATACATGAGTGCCTAACATTTTTATTGGTACGATACTACAAACAAAATATGTAATAAGTAATAAATGCTTAGTCAAATACAGGATATGGAGATAAAAAACAGATTATTTGAAAAAAAGTTCTATATCGTCAATAGTAAATAACCACATTTTAACTTTCTTTAAAGACAGAGATATTGAATTTATTTCACTTATGAACATCAGTAATTTATTATAACATTTTTGAACACAAAAGTTGCTTGATCTTCTAAAAGCCTCGTTTTTTGTGTGCAGGTATCGCTACACGATTTATAGCCCTCAATCTTTCAGAATGTACTTAGCACTATCCCTTGAATAGCCTCCTCTTAGAAAAAACACTATAATATGTTTATTGTTTTATAAACATGATAGGCCTACTGTCCCTTATGCTCCATAAGTTTTAAAGAAGAGCTCTAGAATCCAAAATTTGCAAATTTAAAATTGTTTGATTGAAACGTAAAAATTCATGAATGATTACAAAAGAGCAAATAAGTTTATGAATTTTAAATGAGTACAATGTAACTTATACTGGCCTTGAAGGCCACCAGTTCTTCAAATATAAGCAAAAAGATGTATTTTAATTGTGACAACCACTAATAATGAATGTTGGTATAGTAATTACACTTACTAAATACTTCTGCTGTCTAAAAACTGCATAAACAAATATTGTTCAGAATCATTCATAAAAGTAATAAATTGGATGTACTTACAACAACATAACCTATCCTAAGCAATGCCTCTGTAAAATATATCACAGGCAGACACCGCAAATCACAGCCCACACGCCCCACAGCACAGCCAAAAGTAAAAAGGTTACTTTACTGCAACAGCCGGTCGGTCTGCTGTACGCCGCTATGCGCCGTGGTACGGGATTGGATTAGGAGGGGCTGCTACAATCAATGCTGAAATTGTTGCGGAGGTGAAAAGTGAAATCAGCTGTTCTTAATCAAGCTCAAGGCCCCAAGGCCGACTGGTATGTACAGTTCACTCACCTACTTTGTATTTTGAACGTAAAACTAACACGTCAAAACAAAATGAGTAAAATGTTTACTTTCTGTTTGTGGTTTACAGCACATTGATGGAGGAAGTAAGGTTTGTTATGGCCAATTCTCACCATCAATAGTATAAAAAAATCAATTCACTACAATTTATTCACGCTCGTGATGAGTATCACAGACAATATGTTATCCTTGGAATCCTCGTTATTACCTTGTATTTTACTCAACAACAAACAGAGAATAGGCCTTCTGCAGTAAATAACCAAAAAGTAAATTATGTTTTTAAAATAAAATATTTAGTAACATTTAATTGAAAATTAGGAATAAAAACTGCTACCTTTGTAGTATAACCACAATCACAGTTCTTATAACTTTCGTATTAGTGGTGTGCTCGCATGACGTAAAAAAGGTCAAGTCATTTTATAACTTATAAGTTCTCCAATAGCAAATTTGACACTACCTTTGGTGCCTTTATTCCTAGAATTTGTGAATGGTTTAAATTTTAAATGAATATAACAGCTATTTTTCTGATAAGATCCACAATATTCAAACATCTAAGAAAATTTGAATCATTTGAAAATATTATACCTCTCCATGCTTTAGACTTAATATGGTAGCCATAAATGTATTCCAATTCTGTTAACATTCTCTTTTTCTCATAAACGTTTTTTTTTAACGTGAATAAACTTATTTGAAGTAAAATTTTATTATATTTGTTATAGTTTCAGTGTTTATATTCAACTCTACAAGTCTAGAGGAAAACTTACAAAGAAAAGAATTGCTTATTGTTTAGTCTCAAGATTATATAATGTTTTAGCAATTATTACTTGGACTTGAGAAACGCATGGTTATGGGCTGATATTGATAAAAGATAGTAGCAACAGCAGAGTCCAGAGGTCGTAGGTCAAGTTTATGAGGCACTAGACATTTTTTTAAGATATACACTTCTTCTCATATTTAATTTAGATGCCAGAGCTTTGTTTGGCTGAGTAATTAACTAGATGTGAATGGGGTTATGCTACATAAAAGAATAAGGAAACTACAACTTAATATACCACGTATAAAGTAATTTAAATATCTGCTCAAATTGATTCTCATGTTGTCAATGCAACTAGATAAATGTTGTGTGTATTACCTCTTCATATGAAGATCATTTACACACAATAATAAAATACAATACAAAATAATAAAAACTTGAATTGTAATAAAAACACATAACATAATGTTCACACATCAACAAATATTTGTGTAAAAAATCATCACATACGACATACAACACCCGTACTTAAATGTATAAGCGACATGAACCCCATTGAAATCATAATAATATCCCATAAATAAGTATGGAAAAATTAGTGAAAATGCACAGCCAGAACATTTGAAATTATGAAATGTATTCATTAGTTCATAGTAGTTAGAAGCACAACTTGAGAGTTATTTTTCATGTCATTGAAAGCAAAACACAGCACATAAGACGCTTCCATACATCTTTATTTGTTACAGCATTCAGAAATTGTTTTGTGTATAGACTTTAAATTTATCATAATTGCTGTATTGAAAGGCATATCATCGTTTTATCATAGTCCGTACTTCCAAAAAGATTTGAATTAGTACAGTAAGTATAACCATTGATTTTATACACAAATAGATTTCCCATCCAATGTTAAATTTTGAGTCTCAAAATATCAGCTGTTTTTGTGGTCCATTGTGGAGCGCTAGTGTAGTCCCATGTAAATGTAATGCAGTTTAAACCAGCTGTGGTTGCGGGCCACACAAACTAACAAAATTACTGGCACAGATATTCCTATTAGATGGTTTATCTATTGTAGGTTTATATAATCAATGGTATAACTTTCCTGAATAGATACATTTCACCAAAATACTTAATCTATATTTATAAAAGAGGATGTTTGTATATATATTTGAAGTTTATGCACTGCCAAACAATCCAACCGATCACCATGAAACTTTAGGATGTTGTCCTGTATACTCCCGAGATGGTTTCTGTGAAGTTTGATGCAGATCCGTTCACAGGGTCCCGCCCCACGGGCTCCTAAAGATCCCATGTTATTCAAATGGAGAATCTGAATTGTTTACAAAAAACATATGACTGTGTGGTTTAATGTAGTTTCACATGCCATAAGCAGATTGAAGTTCTCACAACAACAGTACTGTATATGTTTTGATTTATTGTAGTTCTACATTTCACCTTGAGAGTGTAGCACACACTACAAAAAACCTTTACATTTATACACCAAATAAGAAGACCAAAAATATTGTTTACCCTCTTGCACTCATTTAATAAATAATGGTTTTTTCTATAATTCTTTTTATTGCTTTATTTTGGTATGTCGATGAAAAATGAAAGGCGAGACAAAGTCCGCCGGGTTCAGCTAGTTATACCATAAAATCTCAAATAAAGTACTATATTTTTGTTAGTTTTTTAAAGGCATCAGTAGCTATGCAAACATCATAATTGAATATTAGAATTGTTTAGTATGGTTAAAAAATGAAGAATATTTGTAGTTGTTTGTTACTATTATTCATTGTATTGTTTTTTGGGCACATTGTTTGAGTCGCAATGTGTTGTAAAATGGTTGGTTATCAGTTGGTAAGGTCATGGAGGTCTTCAGGCTTGCCTTTTTAACTTTTCTAAGTGTAGATTTGATAGTACTAATAGTTGTCAAAGACATTTATTTAATAAATTCAACGATAAATATAATGAAGTACCCTTTTATTCATTTTTATAAAAATATATTACCGGTTTCGGCTCTTAGGCCGAATTTATTTAACCCTGGAATGGTAACCCTATTTAAAGTTACACTACTGGTAACCCTTCGTATATTTTACGATGTGAGTTATCAAGTCTTATAAAAATAGTTAAAAATAAAAATTACAAGTTTTAACAACAAAGTCTTTATTTTGAATACTTTACTAGTCTAAACAAGTACAAACGTTATTAAAATTGATAATAACTAAACCAGAAAAAATTATGTATGACGTAATGTTTTTGGTTTGTAGTGATTTACAAAAAAAAATGTTTTTTTAATAATTTTCAAAGTTAAAACAATTTTAATTATGAAATCATTAATATAAAAGTATAAATTTCAACAACAAAAAACATCACTGTCTCAGTCCATCAATGAGCACAGATCTCATACTGTCTTGTAGACATCTTCGCAGCAGGTTTTACACATATCACCTCGGTGCTCAAGACAGAAGGGAGTGTCACAACTGACACAATAATTGCTCGTCATTCGCCTTTTCTGATATTGATAAGTACCACATGTTGTTCTTTTTCTTTGTTGCCTTCTTGTTTTTTGTGGACCTTCATATTCGGTTCCTAGGACGCTTTTTATAATAGTCTTTAGCACATTTTCGTCCGACTCACTTCCACTGTCATCGTCAGGACCACTGTCATTATTTAAGATTATGTCTATTTCAGATAGACGCAAGGCCATTGTTAATCAAATATAGGTCTATATACAACTATTTACATTAATATTGAACTAAATGTACTAATAAAACCTAATATTTACAAAACTAGACACTCAGAAACGTCTAGTGAGGAGTTGGTTTTCGAGGCTTGTTGCATTGAAGTCTTAACTCTAAATGTAATTATTATTTCTATTTATAGAACTCCGAATGAAGCAAATTTAAGATCTTTTCTGTTTAAGTTTGAGGAGTTGTTAAAAAGTTTGACTAAAGTAAGAAACTCTGAGAATATTTATATAGCTTCTGATTTTAATATAGATATTATGGATAACTGTTGCAATCCTCAACACAAATTGGATTTCCTTTCCTTAATAGAACAATATGGTTTTAAAACTAATTTTTCCACTCCTACTAGGGTTACAAAAAATTCACAGACTTGTATTGATAATATTTTGACATTAAAATTAAAATTTCAGACTGCAACTGCATTAATGAATTTAGAGCTTGGAATCTCAGACCACAGGGCGCTTTTTATTAATTTGACAGAGAACTTGAACTTAAATAAAAAAACCTTGTGAACGAAAAAGTAAGAGACGATTATTTTCAAACAAAAATATTGCCAATTTTATTAATATTGTTAAAGAAATTAATTGGGATGTATCAGATAGGAATGATTGTGAGACAAATAATTCAAATTTCTTTGGTTGTTTCTTGAATGCATTTGAGGAAGCATTTCCTTTAAAGTTCTATACTAAAAAGAATTCCCAAAAATACAAGACGTGGATCACAAAGGGTATAAAAGTATCTAGTATTAAAAAACGCGAGCTGAGTAGAATGGTGAAGCATTCCAGTGATGAAAGCTTTATTAATTATGTAAAGCAATATAAGAAAATGTTCAAAAAAGTCTGTAATGCATCAAAAAAACTTACTAATAACAAATTTATAGCCAATTCAGAGGATAAAAGCAAAGCAGCATGGAATATTGTTAAATCCGAATTAGGTTGTAAGAAAAATGAATCAAAGTTTTCTGATATTAGGGTAGCTGATAAATGTTTAATAAATAACCCTCTAGATATAGCAAATTTTTTCAATAAAAAATTTATTAATATTTCAGACAAAATTGAACTGTATCCTCGTGCTCACAAGGCTCTGAAACTTGTAGAATTCTTAAATGCAAATCGCGAGTATTCAGAGTTTAGTTTTCTAAATATTAGTGAAAAGGATGTGCTAAAATGTATAAAATCATTAAAAAGTAAAAAATCAGCAGGTTGGGATGGCGTTCCAGTTGATTTGATGATGAAAGTCTCATGTTTTATAGCTAAACCATTAGCTACTATTGTTAACCAATCCTTTCAAAATGCCTCTTTTCCTTATCATTTTAAATTTGCAGAGGTGAAACCTATTCATAAAAAGGGAGAAAGAGTAAATCCCGATAATTATAGACCAGTTTCAGTTCTGCCATCTTTATCTAAAATTTTTGAAAAATTAGCCTTAAATCAAATTTCAGCTTTTTTTTGAAAAGAATAATATTTTGGCTCCAGAACAGTTTGGATTTAGAAGAGGGATGAGTACAATGACTGCATTATCTAAATTTATTGATGAATAAAAAAAAATTAGCTTGGATGGGTCTCAGAGCACACTTGGTGTTTTGTGATCTATCTAAGGCTTTCGACTGTGTTAGTCATGACATACTCATTGAAAAGTTGAACTGTTACAAATTTTCTAACAACTCTATAGCTTGGATCCAATCTTATCTATCAAATCGTTATCAAAGAACAGTTATATGCAGAAACAATGTTAAATTTAAATCACAATGGGAGCTGCTAAAAGTGGGTGTGCCGCAAGGTTCAATATTAGGACCTCTTTTGTTTCTTTTATACATAAACGACCTTCCTGCAAACGTATCAAACAATATAATACTCTATGCAGATGATACAACTGCAGTTGTTAAATCTAAAAACAACGAAGAACTGAACATGGTTTGAGGCAAATGGACTAAAACTAAACCAAGGAAAAACCCAATTGGTTAAATTCTGCACTCCCCAATCAAGAATTAATTTGATTAATGATTTGGAATTAGAGAACCAGAAATTTTCTATTAGTATTAGTACTAAATTTTTGGGCTTGGAACTTGATTCACACTTAAATTGGTCTATATGAATTGAAAAAGTTTTAAGAAAATTAAATTCATCTTGTTTCCAAATGCTTATTTTGAGACATACAATAGATTTAAAAACACGTTTAATGATTTATTATGCTTACTTTTATTCTATCCTACAATATGGTATTGAGTTCTGGGGATTTTCATCTAATATAGATAAAGTCCTTAAAATCCAGAAAAAATTTCTTAGAATAATGACTTTTTCATCATGGAAAACTTCATGCAAACCTATTTTTCAAAAATTACAAATGTTGACCGTACCAAATTTAATAATTTTCAAAACACTGCTATCTGTACAATCTAAGTATGACAGCCTTTTTAATGAAAACACTCAGCACGATTATAACACTAGATTTAAAACAAACTTTCAGTACCCCAGGCATAATTTAAAACTGGCAGAAAAAACACCAGCTTATATGGGGAGGAAGTTTTTTAACAAATTACCTCCAAATATCAAAGCATCAGTATGTTCAAATGCATTCAGAGACAACATTAAGGACCTGTTACTAAGTAAAACATACTACAAAGTCAGTGAGTTTTTGAATGACGCTTTTTGACTGTATTGCTGTTTGTATTTTTTTTTTTTTTTTTTTTTTTTTTATTTTTATGTTTGACTAGGACTATAAGTTTTAGCCAATGATAAAAATTAGCTCTATTGCCTGTTTATTAGTTGGTCATTATTTATATTATTAGACCAGGTAAGGTTTGTTTTATTGACAATGTCATCTGTTTTATAGCTGTGCTATAACTTGAAACGTTATATGACAATAAAGATTGATTTATGATTTATTTATGAGAAAAAGTTACGGCACTGGTAACCCTTCGTAAAAAATCAGCAACATACGTTGTTGTGAACAACACGAATGACACTAGCAGACTGCGACAAGTGGATCAAGGTCAGGAAGGGGTGGGGAGGGATGGCTCGTTTGTTCGGTACAGTCGCGACAAAACCTGCCTTTAATTTACAAAACACTATTTGCGTGCAGAAAAATCACGAAGGGTTACCATTCCAGGGTTAAGACATCAGTTTTGTATAGAAAATCAACTAAGTGAAGAACACAAGGACATTGCCCCCACCCAAATTTTGTATTATGGACTAAGTATATTGGAGAGATTGTACATCAGCAAAATTCCCATAGAAGACAAGTCCACTAACACCAGAGTAGTAGTAAACATATACAAAAGAATAACATTATCATAAATTTTCTGTACCACTGGCACTTTCTTCAGATGAGTAGAGAAAGAGAGAGAGAGAGACTGAAGAAAGTCTCTTTCTCTACTCACCTGAAGAAAGTGCCAATGGTACAGAAAATTTGTGATAATGTTATTCTTTTGTATTTGTTTACTACTACTCTGGTGTTAGTGGACTTGTCTTCAAAGGTAAGTTTGCTGATGTCCTATCTCTCCAATACGCTAATTCCTTGCCTAGTACCCTTTAACCTAACCTAAAATTACTATGGAATAAATGATTTTCAATTTATCTTCAAAGGTATTAAAAAATTAGTGCTTCAGATACTTTTTATTTTGTCAACAAGAAAAAATAAAGTATTGGCTTGGATCAATGTTCCTATACAAGAAGTTGTCTCATACAGGTACGCATCCTTATAGCACAGCTAGCAATTTCGTCAAAGGGAGGCCTGAGCTGTTTTTTTACCTTTACTGCTGTAAACAGAACAACGCAACAATGAAAAACATCTTACATTCATATTTTATGACAGTACAGTCTGTGTTGTTTATTTATTTGACGTAAGTGACTGATTTTAATATTGATTTTATTTAGTATTTACTAAGTAAGTATAGCTCAGCAACACATGAAAAAAGATAATTTGCTGTTTTAAATTAATATTGAAATACTGTAAATTTATCAACATATCTAAAGTAATCTTAATGGTTTATAGTATGTAATTATAATTGTTCAGCACACTGTGTTAGAGGCACTGAGTAAGTAATACACTTACTTTGTGGTTGGAGGTCTCCCTCTGACATCACCACTCTCGGCTTATATAGACCTTATGAGAATGAGACAACCTGTTATATAGGAACTTTAGCCTTGGATTACCTATTTTAACACTGCCAGGTAATCAGCAGGTATTAAAATTTGCTAAACAAATACAATATTCACTTTAAGAATGAACTCTACCACCAACAAATGTTTTTGTTCTCATTGCTGCAAGATTTAGTACATTGGACAAATAACATTTCTGTTGCTACCCACACAAATACAGAGTAATTAAATTCTCATTTAGGGACTCTGACTACTTGTAAAAGCATGTCACTAATAAATTTATTTACCGAGAGACCACTCTGGCTCAATT
>JAQJVL010006062.1:0-31263 GCA_035578905.1 Stictocephala bisonia
TGTATAACCAGGTATTCTATATAACAAAACAATAAGGCAGATTAATGATTTAACTTCAATATAATACCATTCAAAAATCAATTCTTCATTAAATTTAGCCAGATCCAGTCTACTCTTTATTTTTAAATTTCTTTTAACTAAAATACTTAAATCCAATGTAGCTTAACAGTACACATGTACGAGAGGTTGATATATTACTAAATAAGGAGATGAGGGCTATCAGTGGTTCCCTTATTGCAACACCTATACCATGGTATCCCGTGCAGTGCAACATATAAATTCCGGATATAAGCATATTATTTAAATTATGTCAAGAGATGTGATAGAGAAGTATGATTGGGTATGGGACCAGTGTGGGGTCCAGGAGTCATACAAGTTTTTGATAGCAGAACAGGGTTGCATACTGCATTCCGGATATAAAACGCAAAGAGGCACTTCTCAGAGAGTTCAAAAAGATGATATCTATTCCAAATCTTCCCATTTTGCAAGATTTCCACAATGTGCGGGACGACGTAAATCTAGAAAACCACCTCTTTGACTAGCTTTGCAGTAAATCTCAAACCATTTTTTGCCAAAAACTAACTGGGCGATAGGACATGTTTGACGGTTGAAACAAGTTTTTATTATCAAACCCAATAACCATCATCTGTGGAATGAACCACATAAGGAATGGACTATGTTTAGTTGCTTTGCACAGGTGTGGGAAGCTTCAACTACTGGAAATATAGGTGGGGAATGGCAAATGATTAGTCACTTAACTCCAGAGTCTAAATTCAAACTGTGGATCATAATTTTTCAAATTATTGATTGCCCATTATGTTATTTTTGGAGAATTAGCTGGACTTAATTCAATCGGAGAAGCAGGTTTTGAATGGTTACAAAACCTGAATTTAGCTCTTTGACTGGAGATCAATATTTAAACACTAAGATACAAGTATTTGTACTTTAGATTTTATTTTATTTATATTTAATTTATTGCTCTGATTTTTAATTTTTTTTATTCCTACTGCCATGCCACACGTTAACAACAAATTCAGGCCTTCTGCAATTAGTTGCCACCCTGTCACCAATAGGCGTACAATCAGTGCTACGCAGCTTGAACATTGTTAATATGGTTAATTATATAGATTTGTGTGTGAGTTTGTTAAACTATGTAAATCTATTTTAGTTTGACATTTATTTTCGAGGGGTATACATATTTTAATCAAAATCTACGAAAACGTAAAACAAAAATCGTTCAGGTCTTCTCGCAGATAATCCTCAAAGTAGATATCCTGCCCACGGATAATCGAGAGTTGACTATACCAGAAATTTAAATAATTCTAAAATAATCTTTAAAACATTACAGTAATGGTCACAACTGAGAATGAGGCAACCTGTTGTATAACCTTGGATATCATTGACGTTTTAAAAGTTCAACCTTGTACAGACTCTTAACTGTAACATATATGAAGTTAATGCTATCCAGTTAGTCATGAGCCCACTGTAATTAATATTACAAACTAACAAAAAAATGTTGTTCGCTCATACCAGACTTAGATATTGATGGTTTTATGGTGTACTTTTACTAGATATTATTTTAATAATCAAATTTTGTTTTTAAAAAAATCAAAGAATAATAGTTCCTTAAGAGCCAACACGTTCTGTTTTTGTTATAATTATGAAATCAATGTCTTTTGTCGTAAATTTGGTATGTGTGAGTGTGTGTTTGTCGACCTGTCATCTGACTTGTCTTGTCCACGGCTGGCTCATGGACCCATGGTTTCGTAGTGGCTGTACCTGTTGTCGACTGTGACACCGAGCACAATTGCTTATCTAATCTTCCAAACACCGCTGACCTTCTCACCTTCAAGTCCTACCATATTAATGCACAATCCTTGCTGTGTCATATTGATGAGGTTAGAGCCAATTTTGATCATTCAAATTTTGACTTACTTGGTGTTTCAGAAACTTGGCTTAAGCCTAGTTTGGACTTATATGAAGTTGAAATACCTGGGTATATTCTAATCCAAAATGACAGTGTGAACAAAACGGGTGGTGGAGTTGCACTTTATGTTAGGGATGGGTTAAAAGCTAATGTATTACTTATCTCACCACCTGATTACTCTGCCAATCCTGAATATCTTTTTGTTGAAATAACCTCTATTCGTAAAGAGAAGCGCCTCTTGCGAATTTATCGGCCGCCCAGGACGGGACTATTAACTGAATTTGAAAATGCTCTCCTGCACCTTATGCCAAACTGTCTTGGTTATGGGTGATTTTAACATCAATCTTCTCATGACTAAACCCAATTAACAATATAGATATGGACATCTGACTACAATGTTTGAATCTTGTAGCATGACAATTCTTCCTCTGGATTCCACACACCACACTGCTGAATCCCACACTCTGCTCGACCTACTGGTCATTAGTCATACCTCTGAAGTCATTCGCCATGGGCAACTTCCAATTCCTGGAATTTCATGCCATGATCTAATTTTCTGTGTCATACCTATCAAACAATTCAGACAAATGGCAAACTTTATTACGTATAAAGATTTCAGAAACATTGACGAAAATCTGTTTTTTATATATCTTGCACGTATCCGCTGGGAAATTATTACCGTACTACCAACGGTTGATGAAATGTTGTCCCAATTCAAATATTGGGGTTTGGATCTCTACAACAAACGCCCCTTTAACCACAAAGAGAATATCTAAAAAACGTTCCACACCCTGGCTTACCACTGAAATCCGATTCCAGATGGGTAAACGATACGCTATAAACTGTAGAGCTAAAAGATCAAGAGATCCAGAACTTTTGTTACAGTATCAACTTTGACGTAATAAAGTCAAGCAAGAACTTCACAATGCTAAGCTGCAATATATTATAACTTATTTCCAGATTGAGGAATTCCATGATCCGCCATGTGGAAAAATATAAAAAGTGAGAAACAAAAAAAACCACGCTTCCAGTTAATATTCCTTTAAACGATCTAAATGAATTTTTTATTTCATCTTCTGTTCCAAATGACCAAGACATTGTTAAATCATATATAGAGGAACTGTTCTTCCTGTCATTATTGCTATATACAATAGGTCATTGGCCACAAATACTTTTCCTAGCTTATGGAAGTATGCCCTTGTTCTCCCATTAATCAAAGTACCTATACCATCAGAAGCCAAACATTACAGGCCTATTAGCATCTTACCCACTATTTCTAAATGCCTTGGAAAAATTGTGCATTTACAAATAAACACATTTCTTAATAATAATAATATTCTTAATATATATCAAGGTTTTGTTTCAGGCATATTACAGAAACAGCTCTTCGCTGTGTCACAGATGACATTCGTAAAGCCATGGATCTTAGGAAATATACATTCTTAACTTTGTTTGATTTTTCTAAGGCTTTTGACTGCGTGGATCACTCCCTTCTTCTGGTTAAACTTCAGAATTTAAGTTTTTCAGGTAGCATCTTATGTTGCATTAGATCTTATCTAACTAATCATCAGCAGTGTGTGCGTGTGGACGACAGAACATCATCAACCTTTAAATCTGTTTCATCTGGTGTTCCTCAAGGCTCAATTTTGGGTCCACTGCTATTTTCCCTATATATTGACGATATAAGCTCAGTCTTATCCTTCACGAAACATCACATGTATGCTGACGATTTGTAAATCCATGCTCTCTCCTGTATTAGTACCTTAAACAAAACAATAACTTGTATTAACTTAGATATTGAAAATTAGTCAAATGGACCAAAAAGAATGGACTTAAACTTAATGAGGATAAAACACAGCCCACTATTATTTGTTCTTCTCTCCTTCACACCAAATTCAATATAAACAATATCAAACAAATTCTAGTCAATGGCAACCCTCTGCCTTTCTGTACCTCAATTAAAAATGTAGGTGTTATTTTTAACCAGAATTTGACTTGGGAAGAAGAAGTGCTTAGTGTTTGTAAATAGGCTTCTGGTTCTATCCATTCCTTCAAACAACTTCAATACTTTCTTCTAGTAAAAATTAAGCTTTGTCTTGTAAAAGCACTTGTCTTTCCACATTTCATCTATTGCAATTTTGTGTATAATGACATGACTGTGTCTTTGGCTAATAAACTTCAGGTTTGTCAAAATAATTGTATTAGATTTGTTTTTAATTTGAAATATGATGATCACATCTCTCATTACTATATTCAAAATCCCATTCTTAAATTGGCCCACCTTAGATTATTAAAAATGTAGAGTATTTTGTTTTAGTACTTAATGATGGAAATCCTAAATACCTCTCTCATAACTTTCAGTATAACTAAAAAATTGGTGCAAAGGAGACACGCTCAGCCTTGTCAATATTATTTATTCCTCTTCATAGAACATCTTTCTACACTAATTCCTTTTCAGTAACTGCCTGCAGAGAATGGGATAAACTTTCTCCACATTTAAAGAGATATGACAGTCGGACTCGGTTCACAGCATCATTGAAAGCCTTTCTTTTTGAACGGATGAGTCTGTGATGATGGCTGAAGATGGGGTCTGGGATTAGGGTTGAACGAATGTATGAGTGATAGAATAGTAAAATTGATAATATGGTAGCATTTCATTTAATTTGTATTATATGCTTCTTTGTAAGTTTAGTTCTGTATTTCCATGTTTTAGGCTTAGTTATATTTACTAATTTCAACATAAGGTTTAACTGTAAGAGAGGTCTTATTAGTTCTAAGTTCACCTTTTTTTATATTTTTTTTATTTTATCATTTTTTTTATTTATTTATTTTATCACGATTTTTTTATATGTAGAAATTAATGAAAATAACCAACTTTACCTTTAGAGGAGATAGTGCATATCTTGGAGCGAAGAACTGAGAGGATGAGAGATGACTGTAGAGATGGATCCACCAGGCCTGGGATGTCGATGTTGTCTAGCGGTTAGTTCGGAGCACAACACAACACTATTGAGAGTTCACACTCCTTAGATTTTTGAATAAAATGCTGGGTAGATCGAGAGAAGAGTTATTGAGAAAAACACGATCACTAGTTAATGAAATAAGAATTATACAGTGTAAGAGAGGGTTGTTGCAATCGCGACGCGAAAACCGAGAGAACCGTTCCGCGGTGTTTTAATTTTAGGTAGAGGGTGAAGCGTGTTGACGGGGTTCACACCACCGGTTACAAGGGTTAGACAATGTCACCTGGTAGTTGACTTTTGGCAAGTGTATGTGCAAAGAGGCCAGTAATATTATTTCAATATAGTAACAGGTGAATATGTTATGAGTATGTGAATTTATGCTTAAGAGTGTATAAAAACAAATAAGAGGAACAAACTATTAAATTACTTAATTATGAATTAGTATATTGGAGATATAGGACATCAGCAAACTTACCTTTGAAGACAAGTTCATTAACACCAGAGTAGTAGTAACATACACAAAAGAAACACAAAATTACACAAATTTTCTGTGCCAATGGCACTTTCTTCAGGTGAGTAAAGAGAGAGAGATTACACAGTGATTTTGTGTTTCTGTTGTGTATGTTATTACTACTCTGGTATTAGTGAACTTGTCTTCTAAGATATGTTTGCTGATGTCCTATCTCTCCAGTATACTAATTCCTGGCCTAGTGCCCTTAAACCTAACCTTTAATTATGAATTATAATTAACTATATGTAAAATATTTATTACTAAATACAGAACAACATGTAATTGAATTAGTTTTATCGCCCATGTGCTTAGTTATTAAAAACCTTTATTAGTTATACTGAACTACCCTAGCTTTAGTTATTTGTATCATCCCTTTCTAATGCTATAAAAATCCTGGGACATAAGTTATCTATTGAAGTAACTTTTGCTTACATTAGTAGACAATAAATGACAGTTTTAGACTCACTTTGACCCAGTAGTGAATTGGTGAGCGAACAAGACTCACTTTTCTGGCCTCAGTCACGTGACTTTTCCAAGATGGCGGCGGTCACGTGACCGGATCCAAGATGGCGGCGCCCATTTCCCGCCAAATTTTCTAACCTCACTTTTCCTAACCTCAAATTTCCCGCCAAATTTCCTAACCTCAAATTTCCCACGCTTTTCCTGGAATTCCCCAAAATTCCCGATTTTCCCCCAAATTCCCGATTTTCCCGAAATTACCTTACTTTTTCCCCAATTTTCCCGATTTTCCTCCAAATTCCCAAATTTCCCTCCAAATTCCCACATCATACTATATGAAATTCACTGTTAACCTTGTTATACTATATAAAATTCACTTTTTTGTCCAATATGGCGTCTTTTTCTATGATATACTATATAAAATTCACTTTTTTTGTCCAATATGGCGTCTTTTTCCATGTTATACTATATAAAATTCACTTTTTTTGTCCAATATGGCATCTTTTTCCATGTTATACTATATAAAATGCACTTTTTTGTCCAATATGGCATCTTTTTCCATGTTATACTATATAAAATGCACTTTTTTTGTCCAATATGGCATCTTTTTCCATGTTATACTATATAAAATTCACTTTTTTTGTCCAATATGGCATCTTTTTCCATGTTATATTATATAAAATTCACTTTTTTGTCCAATATGGCGTCTTTCCCACCCAAAATTCCCTCCAAAATTCCTCATCCAATATGGCGACCTTTCCCTTCGGGTACTTCCGGCGACCGTCGACTACCTTCGTACACGTCGTCTGCTGGTCGGGCGCGCATGCGCATGGACTTGCTACTCTGTGGATTATTTCATATATACACTATAACAAATTAATATTTCATGCACTATAATAAAATTAATATTTCATATACTCTATGTGCTCGACCCGATCGTAGCGCACCTGGTGGCAAAACTTAGCGCATCCTTTCGGAACATGGCGCCTTCGGAAGGGAAGTCCCCAGTGGTAATTCCCCTTCTCAAATTCGGTCTTTATACTATATAAAATACACTATTAACCTTTCTCATACTATATAAAATGCTAAAGATGGCGGTCATTTACATATGTACTATATAAAATGCTTTCGTGTACTTCCGGCGACCGTCGGCTACCTTCGTACACATCGTCTGCTGGTCTGGCGCACACCCAAATGCCACGCTCTGATTGGTTACCTCCCTACTTTACAAGTAATCTTTCTCACACGTACTGTTAGACTACTTATTTAATTTTTCTCAACTTTTTAATAAATACACAGTTAACATACGCTCTTACCTTCGGACACTCATCCATGGCTTACTACACTGTTACCTATATCGAATCACAGATCATCCTCAAGCCCCTACTTAACACTCTAGGCAACCCACAATACACGTTTTAATTAAAAATCAAGGGACAGCTATTATTTATATTAATTATTTACTTCTTTTTTTATTTTTATTTAATTGTTACATACGAGGCCAACTGGTGTACGGTGACCGGGCTTTATCGCTGTTATCACATCACTTGACCTCAAAGGTCAACCCGTGGCTGTTATCAATCCCACAAGCATTGTTTTACATCCCGTATGAACGATGTACGAGTCTTTGTTACTAACTAGATGAATGAGTGTAGTCTTTGTTACTAACTAAGGCTGCTGGACCCTTTGATATATCATCTATATATCAAGACACAGTAGTCAGGGAAACTATGACATGGAACCCAAACCCCTTAAAATTTAGTTAAAATGTCCATAAATAGGGTTATTTGTGTACAAAATATGTTATAATTCCCTAAAAGCAATAAAATGCAGTGTCATAACAACGATATTTGTCCTAAACATTAAAAATTCCTTTAAAATACTCTTATAGAAACCTTTAAAAACTTAGTTTGAGCTCAAAACAACGTACAAAACTGATGTAACACTTGTAAATTAATTGTTTAACCTACATAGCTATTTAGTTGACTCCAAACAGTTGGCAAAGTGTAAGTAGCCAATAGGAATAAATTCTCTATAATGTTCACATTTTAAGCTTGATTTTAACAAAACCTGATGCTATTGATTCTTTGCACATTAAACAAATAAACGAATAGTTAGTTGAAATGTGTCTATTGTAGAAACTTTGGTATTAACAGTAAGAAAGTTTGGCTGTAATATACTCGATCAGAAAATGTATATACACCACTCCCAAAGACCGAAACACATGGAGAACCTAGAACACACAACATTCTTGATAGATCACCTTCCTATTCATCACATAAGACCCTTGATTATCCATCACCTATCCCTAAGACATCTAACTGACCACCTACCCACCTAATATACTAGACTAACCACACTCTACATACAAGACCTTTGATTGACCATCTACCTACCCTACACACACAGTACTCTCGATAGACCACTCACCTCCCCATCACATAAGACATCTGACTAACCATCTACCCACCTAATATACTAGACTAACCACACTCTACACATAGTCCTCTTGACAGACCACACACCCCTCTCGACACATAATACATTTGACCACCTACCCACCTAATATACTAGACTAACCACACTCTACATACAAGACTTTTGATTGACCATCTACCCACTCAACACACAGACCCTCGATAGGCCACCCACCTCCCCAACACATAAGACATCTGACTGACCATCTACCCACCTAATATACTAGACTAACCACACCTTACATACAAGACCTTTGATTGAGCACCTACCTACCCAACACACACAGTACCCTCGATAGGCCACACACCTTCCCAACACATAACACATCCGACTGACCATCTACCCACCTAATATACTAGACTAACCACACCTTAAATACAAGACCTTTGATTGACCACCTACCTACCCAACACACACAGTACCCTCGATAGGCCACCCACCTTCCCAACACATAAGACATCTGACTGACCACCTACCTACTTAATATACTAGACTAACCACACTCTACATACAAGACTTTTGATTGACCACTCACCTACTAAACACACAGACGTTTGATTAATCACCCACATACTCAACACAGAGTCATGTTGATAGACCAACCCACCTTCCCCAAACATAAAACCTTTGATAGACCAACCACACACTCTACAGACATAACTTAAAATACCATCACACTACCAAAAAGGCAGTCTCTTTATAGACCCCCATCTACTCAATACGTGAGACACTTGGTTAACCACTCGCCTACCCAACATATAGTCCTCTTGATAGACCACTCACCCCTCCCGACACATAATACATTTGACAGACCACTTACTTAACATACAAGACTGACCATACACTCTACATCGAAGACGTTTGATTATCCACTCACCTACTCAATACACACAAAACACTTGTTTGATCACAACAATTTAACAAACACAACTGTCGATTGACACTCCACATTCCCAAAGCATCATTCTACAATGAAAATAGTCCTATTGACATACCCCTACCTACCAAACATACGTACCACACAACATAAAATCATGACAACAGTCCACCCACCTACTCAACACACAACACCTCTGATAATTAATCCACCTAACCATTACATAAAACCTTACATTGACACCCAACATTCATGGATGACCTACCTACCAAACATAAGAATTGACCACATTCCCAAAGTATATGAAGGACCAATCACAAACATACGTACCACACACCATAAAACCATGACTTAACAGTCCACACACCTACTCAAAACACAACACCTCTGATAGATAATCCACCTAACCACTACATAAAACCTATGATTGACACTCAACATTCATGGATGACCACCTACCATACATACGTACACCATAAAACCATGACTTAACAGTCCACACACCTACTCAAAACACAACACCTCTGATAGATAATCCACCTAACCACTACATAAAACCTATGATTGACACTCAACATTCATGGATGACCACCTACCATACATACGTACACCATAAAACCATGACTTAACAGTCCACACGCCTACTCAAAACACAACACCTCTGATAGATAATCCACCTAACCACTACATAAAACCTATGATTGACACTCAACATTCATGGATGACCACCTACCATACATATGTACACCATAAAACCATGACTTAACAGTCCACCCGCCTACTCAAAACACAACACCTCTGATAGATAATCCACCTAACCACTACATAAAACCTATGATTGACACTCAACATTCATGGATGACCACCTACCATACATACGTACACCATTAAACCATGACTTAACAGTCCACCCGCCTACTCAAAACACAACACCTCTGATAGATAATCCACCTAACCACTACATAAAACCTATCATTGACACTCAACATTCATGGATGACCACCTACCATACATACGTACACCATAAAACTATGACTTAACAGTCCACACACCTACTCAAAACACAACACCTCTGATAGATAGTCCACCTAACCACTACATAAAACCTATGATTGACACTCAACATTCATGGATGACCACCTACCATACATACGTACACCATAAAACCATGACTTAACAGTCCACCCGCCTACTCAAAACACAACACCTCTGATAGATAATCCACCTAACCACTACATAAAACCTATGATTGTTACTCAACATTCATGGATGACCACCTACCATACATACGTACACCATAAAACCATGACTTAACAGTCCACCCGCCTACTCAAAACACAACACCTCTGATAGATAATCCACCTAACCACTACATAAAACCTATGATTGACACTCAACATTCATGGATGACCACCTACCATACATACGTACACCATTAAACCATGACTTAACAGTCCACACACCTACTCAAAACACAACACCTCTGATAGATAATCCACCTAACTACTACATAAAACCTATGATTGACACTCAACATTCATCGATGACCACCTACCATACATACATACACCATAAAACCATGACTTAACAGTCCACCCGCCTACCTCTGCACACACGATTCCTTAGGACACACCCTCCTCCCACCACTCATCCTACAGACAAATATCCATGAGAACTACCCATCCACCATAAAAACACTATTGCTTCATATAATCATGTTTCAAAATAACATTATTACACTGTAAGATAGGTTTAATATAGCTAAAGACCTAAAGTGTTTCCTAAAATTCTGTTTTCTCTAGAAATATGAGAGTCGTTGGTCGAAAACATCCAAACTAAACATAGAAAATAAGAATCAGCTAGTAGTTTCATAGAAATTCTGCTATACAACTAAAAAATATGAGAAAACATTAGGTTTAAAAACAATGAACACAGAAAAAATTAGGTTTAAAAACAATGAACACAAAAAAAATTAGGTTTAAAAACAATGAGAACAGAAAAAATTAGTTAGGTTAAAAAAATGAACACAGAAAAAGTTAGGTTTAAAAAAATGAACATAGAAAAAGTTAGGTTAGCAAACATCAGAAAAGTTCAGTTAAAATTAACAAAACTCATAAAATGGGACATTTTATGACTTTTGTTAATTTTAACAACTTTTCGGAAAAGTAAGGATAGCAATCAACCTTTCGGTTGTTTGCTAGACTTACTTTTCTGATGTTTGCTAACCTAACTTTTTCTATGTTCATTTTTTTAAACCTAACTTTTTCTGTGTTCATTTTTTTAACCTAACTAATTTTTTCTGTTCTCATTGTTTTTAAACCTAACTTTTTCTGTGTTCATTGTTTTTAAACCTAATTTTTTCTGTGTTCATTGTTTTTAAACCTAATTTTTTCTCATATTTTTTAGTTGTATAGCAGAATTTCTATGAAACTACTAGCTGATTCTTATTTTCTATGTTTAGTTTGGATGTTTTCGACCAACGACTCTCATATTTCTAGAGAAAACAGAATTTTAGGAAACACTTTAGGTCTTTAGCTATATTAAACCTATCTTACAGTGTAATAATGTTATTTTGAAACATGATTATATGAAGCAATAGTGTTTTTATGGTGGATGGGTAGTTCTCATGGAGATTTGTCTGTAGGATGAGTGGTGGGAGGAGGGTGTGTCCTAAGGAATTGTGTGTGCAGAGGTAGGCGGGTGGACTGTTAAGTCATGGTTTTATGGTGTATGTATGTATGGTAGGTGGTCATCCATGAATGTTGAGTGTCAATCATAGGTTTTATGTAGTGGTTAGGTGGATTATCTATCAGAGGTGTTGTGTTTTGAGTAGGTGTGTGGACTGTTAAGTCATGGTTTAATGGTGTACGTATGTATGGTAGGTGGTCATCCATGAATGTTGAGTGTCAATCATAGGTTTTATGTAGTGGTTAGGTGGATTATCTATCAGAGGTGTTGTGTTTTGAGTAGGCGGGTGGACTGTTAAGTCATGGTTTTATGGTGTACGTATGTATGGTAGGTGGTCATCCATGAATGTTGAGTAACAATCATAGGTTTTATGTAGTGGTTAGGTGGATTATCTATCAGAGGTGTTGTGTTTTGAGTAGGCGGGTGGACTGTTAAGTCATGGTTTTATGGTGTACGTATGTATGGTAGGTGGTCATCCATGAATGTTGAGTGTCAATCATAGGTTTTATGTAGTGGTTAGGTGGACTATCTATCAGAGGTGTTGTGTTTTGAGTAGGCGTGTGGACTGTTAAGTCATGGTTTTATGGTGTACGTATGTATGGTAGGTGGTCATCCATGAATGTTGAGTGTCAATCATAGGTTTTATGTAGTGGTTAGGTGGATTATCTATCAGAGGTGTTGTGTTTTGAGTAGGTGTGTGGACTGTTAAGTCATGGTTTTATGGTGTACGTATGTATGGTAGGTGGTCATCCATGAATGTTGAGTGTCAATCATAGGTTTTATGTAGTGGTTAGGTGGATTATCTATCAGAGGTGTTGTGTTTTGAGTAGGTGTGTGGACTGTTAAGTCATGGTTTTATGGTGTGTGGTACGTATGTTTGTGATTGGTCCTTCATATACTTTGGGAATGTGGTCAATTCTTATGTTTGGTAGGTAGGTCATCCATGAATGTTGGGTGTCAATGTAAGGTTTTATGTAATGGTTAGGTGGATTAATTATCAGAGGTGTTGTGTGTTGAGTAGGTGGGTGGACTGTTGTCATGATTTTATGCTGTGTGGTACGTATGTTTGGTAGGTAGGGGTATGTCAATAGGACTATTTTCATTGTAGAATGATGCTTTGGGAATGTGGAGTGTCAATCGACAGTTGTGTTTGTTAAATTGTTGTGATCAAACAAGTGTTTTGTGTGTATTGAGTAGGTGAGTGGATAATCAAACGTCTTCGATGTAGAGTGTATGGTCAGTCTTGTATGTTAAGTAAGTGGTCTGTCAAATGTATTATGTGTCGGGAGGGGTGAGTGGTCTATCAAGAGGACTATATGTTGGGTAGGCGAGTGGTTAACCAAGTGTCTCACGTATTGAGTAGATGGGGGGTCTATAAAGAGACTGCCTTTTTGGTAGTGTGATGGTATTTTAAGTTATGTCTGTAGAGTGTGTGGTTGGTCTATCAAAGGTTTTATGTTTGGGGAAGGTGGGTTGGTCTATCAACATGACTCTGTGTTGAGTATGTGGGGTGATTAATCAAACGTCTGTGTGTTTAGTAGGTGAGTGGTCAATCAAAAGTCTTGTATGTAGAGTGTGGTTAGTCTAGTATATTAAGTAGGTAGGTGGTCAGTCAGATGTCTTATGTGTTGGGAAGGTGGGTGGCCTATCGAGGGTACTGTGTGTGTTGGGTAGGTAGGTGGTCAATCAAAGGTCTTGTATTTAAGGTGTGGTTAGTCTAGTATATTAGGTGGGTAGATGGTCAGTCGGATGTGTTATGTGTTGGGAAGGTGTGTGGCCTATCGAGGGTACTGTGTGTGTTGGGTAGGTAGGTGCTCAATCAAAGGTCTTGTATGTAAGGTGTGGTTAGTCTAGTATATTAGGTGGGTAGATGGTCAGTCAGATGTCTTATGTGTTGGGGAGGTGGGTGGCCTATCGAGGGTCTGTGTGTTGAGTGGGTAGATGGTCAATCAAAAGTCTTGTATGTAGAGTGTGGTTAGTCTAGTATATTAGGTGGGTAGGTGGTCAAATGTATTATGTGTCGAGAGGGGTGTGTGGTCTGTCAAGAGGACTATGTGTAGAGTGTGGTTAGTCTAGTATATTAGGTGGGTAGATGGTTAGTCAGATGTCTTATGTGATGGGGAGGTGAGTGGTCTATCGAGAGTACTGTGTGTGTAGGGTAGGTAGATGGTCAATCAAAGGTCTTGTATGTAGAGTGTGGTTAGTCTAGTATATTAGGTGGGTAGGTGGTCAGTTAGATGTCTTAGGGATAGGTGATGGATAATCAAGGGTCTTATGTGATGAATAGGAAGGTGATCTATCAAGAATGTTGTGTGTTCTAGGTTCTCCATGTGTTTCGGTCTTTGGGGAGTGGTGTATATACATTTTCTGATCGAGTATATTACAGCCAAACTTTCTTACTGTTAATACCAAAGTTTCTACAATAGACACATTTCAACTAACTATTCGTTTATTTGTTTAATGTGCAAAGAATCAATAGCATCAGGTTTTGTTAAAATCAAGCTTAAAATGTGAACATTATAGAGAATTTATTCCTATTGGCTACTTACACTTTGCCAACTGTTTGGAGTCAACTAAATAGCTATGTAGGTTAAACAATTAATTTACAAGTGTTACATCAGTTTTGTACGTTGTTTTGAGCTCAAACTAAGTTTTTAAAGGTTTCTATAAGAGTATTTTAAAGGAATTTTTAATGTTTAGGACAAATATCGTTGTTATGACACTGCATTTTATTGCTTTTAGGGAATTATAACATATTTTGTACACAAATAACCCTATTTATGGACATTTTAACTAAATTTTAAGGGGTTTGGGTTCCATGTCATAGTTTTCCCTGACTACTGTGTCTTGATATATAGATGATATATCAAAGGGTCCAGCAGCCTTAGTTAGTAACAAAGACTACACTCATTCATCTAGTTAGTAACAAAGACTCGTACATCGTTCATACGGGATGTAAAACAATGCTTGTGGGATTGATAACAGCCACGGGTTGACCTTTGAGGTCAAGTGATGTGATAACAGCGATAAAGCCCGGTCACCGTACACCAGTTGGCCTCGTATGTAACAATTAAATAAAAATAAAAAAAGAAGTAAATAATTAATATAAATAATAGCTGTCCCTTGATTTTTAATTAAAACGTGTATTGTGGGTTGCCTAGAGTGTTAAGTAGGGGCTTGAGGATGATCTGTGATTCGATATAGGTAACAGTGTAGTAAGCCATGGATGAGTGTCCGAAGGTAAGAGCGTATGTTAACTGTGTATTTATTAAAAAGTTGAGAAAAATTAAATAAGTAGTCTAACAGTACGTGTGAGAAAGATTACTTGTAAAGTAGGGAGGTAACCAATCAGAGCGTGGCATTTGGGTGTGCGCCAGACCAGCAGACGATGTGTACGAAGGTAGCCGACGGTCGCCGGAAGTACACGAAAGCATTTTATATAGTACATATGTAAATGACCGCCATCTTTAGCATTTTATATAGTATGAGAAAGGTTAATAGTGTATTTTATATAGTATAAAGACCGAATTTGAGAAGGGGAATTACCACCGGGGACTTCCCTTCCGAAGGCGCAATGTTCCGAAAGGATGCGCTAAGTTTTGCCACCAGGTGCGCTACGATCGGGTCGAGCACATAGAGTATATGAAATATTAATTTTATTATAGTGTATGAAATATTAATTTGTTATAGTGTATATATGAAATAATCCACAGAGTAGCAAGTCCATGCGCATGCGCGCCCGACCAGCAGACGACGTGTACGAAGATAGTCGACGGTCGCCGGAAGTACCCGAAGGGAAAGGTCGCCATATTGGATGAGGAATTTTGGAGGGAATTTTGGGTGGGAAAGACGCCATATTGGACAAAAAAGTGAATTTTATATAATATAACATGGAAAAAGATGCCATATTGGACAAAAAAAGTGAATTTTATATAGCATAACATGGAAAAAGATGCCATATTGGACAAAAAAAGTGCATTTTATATAGTATAACATGGAAAAAGATGCCATATTGGACAAAAAAGTGAATTTTATATAGTATAACATGGAAAAAGATGCCATATTGGACAAAAAAGTGCATTTTATATAGTATAACATGGAAAAAGATGCCATATTGGACAAAAAAAGTGCATTTTATATAGTATAACATGGAAAAAGATGCCATATTGGACAAAAAAAGTGCATTTTATATAGTATAACATGGAAAAAGATGCCATATTGGAAAAAAAAAAGTGCATTTTATATAGTATAACATGGAAAAAGACGCCATATTGGACAAAAAAAGTGAATTTTATATAGTATATCATAGAAAAAGACGCCATATTGGACAAAAAAGTGAATTTTATATAGTATAACAAGGTTAACAGTGAATTTCATATAGTATGATGTGGGAATTTGGAGGGAAATTTGGGAATTTGGAGGAAAATCGGGAAAATTGGGGAAAAAGTAAGGTAATTTCGGGAAAATCGGGAATTTGGGGGAAAATCGGGAATTTTGGGGAATTCCGGGAAAAGCGTGGGAAATTTGAGGTTAGGAAATTTGGCGGGAAATTTGAGGTTAGGAAAAGTGAGGTTAGAAAATTTGGCGGGAAATGGGCGCCGCCATCTTGGATCCGGTCACGTGACCGCCGCCATCTTGGAAAAGTCACGTGACTGAGGCCAGAAAAGTGAGTCTTGTTCGCTCACCAATTCACTACTGGGTCAAAGTGAGTCTAAAACTGTCATTTATTGTCTACTTACATTATTTGTTTTGCAGGATCTGATGCAAGTACCATCTGGAGCTTTAGAGGGATGTCTAAAGAAAGCTGTGAATCTTGCTCGAAGTCACGTTGTCTCCTGTGATTATTGTATGCAAAAAGGTTTCATCTGTGAAATTTGTAATGATCTTAAAGTCATTTTCCCATTTGATTTGGACTTAACATATAGAGTAAGTTTTACATTAATAAAATTATTAGTAAATTAATTTTTGTAAATTATATTAATTGAAAAATTAATTAAATACAAACAAAATACAACCAATAATATCAACTTAGCACTGTTATATCCAAAGCCATATCCTACATCGATTCATTAATTCAGTTAACAGGGGAGAAAGTCACTACTGTAAGTGTATGGGTGGGTGGTTGGGTCATCACCACTGTAGGTGTATGGGTGGGCAATTCATTTTATGAATGTAGAGCTTTATAAAAATAATTTTGAAAATAAGGTATATGTAAAATAATTTGCTTCTTCAAAATGTATACTATGGCATTTGGGTTGATTATTTAAAACGCTTTACCAAGGCCTCACTACATTACAGGTCGGAAGGTTCTGGCGGCGGGTGAACTGAGCGCTGTCTGCCGCATGGGCCATTATGTAAAAATAACGCTCCTCACACTTAGAGTTTCATAGTTTACAATATTGATAGTATTTGAAATAAATTATGAATTATCTAACTTAAGTAATTGATTTAATGTCAGTCATAATAGTTAGTGTGCACGTCAAAGCTCTTAAGAATATTCAAGGCGCTACTGATAAATGAATGAAACGCTTATATAAAATGAAACTATATGTTTATTGTGAAGACTTAAAATTGACTTTAAAGGCACATTGTTTTGAATAAGTACAAAATAATGCATGATACATGACATATACAAATAAAATAATACAATACAATATATCAACTAACCTAGACATAACGCAGAATGTACCAAAAATGTACAAAAGTAGCAATATGGATTGCAATCTATAAATTAATGAACATATCGTAAATCAAAATAATTTCACAAGAAATAATTAATGAAACATGAGTGGTCATCAGTGTAAAATATTTATACTTAAGAAATATAATTAGAACAATATGTACATTAACTGACAAAATGTAAAATATGCAAAATGATTGTATTTATTTAAAGTTTACAAGGTGTTACAAATGCGTGCCTTGCAAGCTTGGCAAAGCTTGTCGGCAAGGACCACAATATAGAATGTATGATTATAATATTTAAAAAGTAGTATACAATATATGGGTGGTTTAAGGCAGGCACTTATTCAGTATCTTAGATATAGGCAACTTTACAAATTTGTGACTTATTTGCCTTCGCAGCAAGCTTCAATATGCTACAATAATCTAAAAACAATGAAACTACAAATAACGGCAGTAAAAATATGAACAAAAACAAATAAATAAACAATAACCAATAAAAAACAATAATAAATAATTAAACAATAACAAATAATAAACAAAAACAAAATAAATAACAGTACAAATAAATAAGAAATAACAAGCCGTGTAATACTAAACTATGCAATAAATTATAAATATGTACATTTAATATACATAAGATGAACATTTTGGGGAAGATAATAGATATGGATAGGAACAAATGGTGCAAACATTGAAAAGCAATAATTTATATTTAAAATTGTGTGATCATTAAAACTTGTGAACATAATATATCATTAAAACAAAGGAAATTTTATATAGGCATGTTAACAATCTAGTACTAATATGGCAAGTCATAGAACTACATTGGCTTTAAATCAAATTTAAAATGAAATGTAATCTGCACAAGTTGTATTCATAATAAAGCATTAAAAAAATGTTTATTGGAATGACAATAAATTTTATTAAATCGTTGTTAAGAAATTAATGAGGTGTATGAAAGACTCAATTTTCGAGGCAAAGAATTTAATAAAATCGGAATAATTACATTGCAATATTCAGATAGATATGCATATTTAAAATTAAACCTATACAACCGGATTCAGTTGAGCTGTTTTTTTGCTTTTTACTACTTTTTATGTTGTCTCTATACAAAATGTTCTTCTTACTTCTAAACATCCATTTTGTTCTTAGAATAGTTGTTTAAAAGTATTTTTAAACTAACTAAAACATTTTGTAACTACTGTTCTTAAATCTAAGGCACACATTTCACAGTTATTTAAGCTATCTAAATCTAAAAATTCTAAAATTGTACTAATTAAGATTTCTTTTTGGCCTTTAACTGACAAAAACTGTTTTTCGTAACGTTCTGTCACTACTACTTGGAATATCTTAAATGCTTTTTATTTTATTTCGTAGGCTTAAGTGGCCGATGTCATTACTGATAACTAAAGCTTCCGGTAAAGACTGTGTCAAGTTGTTATCTACAATATTTACATCATCAAACGTTTTCATCCATGCTGTCACCAGACATACTCATACTCTGAGACATAAACATGGTAGTCTCAGAGATACTACTGAGAATGCCACATCACAGCATGGGCGAAATGTTTGGTGATGTAAATATTGTAAATAACACCCTGACGCTTCTGTTACCGGAAGCTTTAGTTATTAGTATCTTAAATGCCGTTGTATTTACTTATATAAGAAAATCAGAAGAGTACCCTTTATTTATTACATTTAAATAATAATTTTGGTTTTGCAACGTCAGCACCAGAAATAGATAAAAATTCTTTACATTTGTCCCATGAACGGTGTTTTAAAACAACGTTTGCCAAACATGAAATTATATGAAGAAGACCCAATTTGACATAAAATAAACAAACTATTTTCAATAAATATTGGTAGGTATATATACATAGTTTCAATATATATGTAGTTTCACAGTGAAAGATGTATGTCACGCCAAAACCATCATAAATAAATCTTTCTGGTGCAAATAATCCACCAAAACAAATAAGAAAACAGTGACTGTAATAGTGATTTTGAGTGGCAAGGAGACAAGATGGCGCATGCCACCCGGTTCTGTAACGTAGCACATGAAGTGGTTGAGGGATCTTCCGGCCTGTATTGTAGTGAGGCCTTGGCTTTACTCCATTGTTTTAAAATATAAAGAGATATTCATGGGATTGACAACAGTTTTTGATTTGCATATCACTTCATAAATTATTAGATGGATCAAAAATTCTATGAATAGTTGGGACGACACTTATCTGTTTTCAGTCGTATTTATATAACAGAAAACAATTTGTTTAAATTGTTTGTGGTTTTAAACCATCATAATCATTTTATTTCAACTCAATCACAGTTGAAAACCGTTAAACATGGTGCGTTGAAATTTCATATTCAGCTTTGTCCGTTTCTCCCAAGATTATTAGTTATTACATCACTGTACTGCATAATTAAATTTTGTCTGTTGTTGTAAATCCAAATTTTGACTAATCTTCACCAGCCCCTAGATGGTTCCGAGGTCTGAGCAATTAACGGAAAAATCAACAATTTATTGAATTGAAAAGTAAAAGAAGATTTATGAATATTCAATGTTATATTTGAGAACTTAAAAAAATACTTGAGCAGCTTATCCAAAACAAAAAATGAAAACAAAAAGAAAATGGCTTAGTTTTAAAATTAATATCCACTGACAAATTAGAATAAACTGTTTCTCTCCGATGCCACAGTAGTGAAAAAATCCCTATTATACTGACTTTTATAACTTTTAATTATATCAAACAGTTGCTTTGAAGTTATTGATTGACTTCATCCCCTATCGAGAAGTGCCTTTATTCTCTGTTCCCCAATTTTTTCATCTGCTGTAATAAAGCTATATTCTTTCAATATGGGTAAAATTCTCTTAGCAGATTTTAGTTTTGGTTGTTCCAGAAATCGTACACCGCTTACTTGGGTTCCCTTTGCCCGCTTCTCAGATTTTTTTTTATTTTTATTTTTTTGTTGTCCTCAAAAGAATGTCCATAAGGCTGACAAACCTTCTCAGTATTCATTGACTTCCATCCTGTTGGCCTAACATTTGCAGATCTAAAATTTGTATGTTAATTAGGCCTACACCCATAATAACTAGCAAAATTAGGAGGCCTATTATTCTTCCAGAAATTATTAAATTCATTTCTATGGTCTCTAACTGGAGGCCTAAACCTAGTAGGACACGGCTGAAAAGTCTGGTCCAAGGCCTGTCTTGAAAAAAAGGTTTGCTGATATTCTTTATGTACATTTGATAGTTATGACGTCAATCAGGCTAAATTATTATACTCTGCTAGATTTGTAGGGGGTCGACTGCATTGAAAAGTGTAGCCTGGTAGCTGAATTAATACCCTGCATAAAAATTTGCACAACTGCCAGTCCTGTGGCCTGAGGCATTAACAAAGTTGCCGACTGCTTGATGTCTTCAGCAAACTCCCTGAACGTCTCATTCAATTTTTGTAACCTATACACATGTTCGTTCACCAATGTTTGCAAAATCCTTACTGGAAAAATGTATCCACAATCTTTTTCTTTAAATATTTCAAACTTAAATTTTGAGAGATTCCTTACAACCAAGTAATCCTAAGCTTACCCTCTGTTTTACACAGAGAGGCCAATACAATATCATCGCTAACCACAGTGAAACGGTACTGTCGACCTTTTTTAAAAAATCCAATAGTTGATGTACATCTGATCCGGTATTTAACCTTATATTTTTCAAAATGTCTTATCACCACTCGTGTTGACCTAAAATTTGCACTATGATTTGATGCACCTTGCATTGCTGTTTGAATTGTTGGTAACGTCTGTACATGGACTTGATTTATTACTGTCGCTAAATTATCAGTGAAATTTGTAAATAACTCATTGGTATTGCTGGGATGGGACGGGGTGCATCTCCTGTGACTGAACCGGCCCCTTCGCCACTGCCTCTTGGAGCCAAGGACAAAAGACAGCGTCATCAGCAGCAGGCCCAGCCAGTTGGATACGAAAACTGGGCGACATGTTGTCTGGTCGAGTTTACTGAAAATTGTTTATGTCTGTCCAAAGTTGCCCCTCCTTTTGTTTATCTAAAAGGAAAACCTCCTTGGCCGACTTTTTTTTTTTCACTCTTTGATTAGGTTCAAAAGAATTACTCGATTTTCCTCTAACGTTGAGGCCGGAAGCAATTTAGTGCAAACAATCTGTTCGGAAGCTGCCTCTGCAGTCAACTCCTTAATCCACCCTACCGTGGTGGGCAATGTATCATAAGAATACATTAGGCCTATGTTAAATTTAACAAAATTTAGAAAAAAAATGAACCTCGTGATACCTAACATCCTACGTTTTCCTTACCAATTATCTATTTGCTATCTTGGAGTACTTGTTAGCAGTAGTAATGAGGTTCATACCAAGTGTATTCTTATAACAAACCAATATAATTGAAGACTGGTGCATGGCCAAGTCAATTGTGTATTAATAAAAGCAAAACTCAAGATCTAACCATTAGCTTAACATGCAGTAATGAAGCTGTAAAAAAAACAGTAACAATAATAGGTCTATTAAATTTATGGGCATAATTGTGCAACATGACTTAAAATGGCAAAGCCATATTGACAATGTCTCTGCAAAGTTATCAAAGGGCCTGTTGAGAAGCACTCAAGAATTGTGTAAGCCAAGGAAACTATGTTATGTGTAGTAAAACTCTATAGCAAAATTCCTTTGGCAACTCGTAGACTAACCTTCATTAAATTTAAGACTAAAATTAAGCTATTTTTAATAGATAAATGTTTTTATGACATTAATGAATATTTTCATTGTGACATGGATGAATTGTGTTAGGCTATGTCTAGTAGCATCATGTTTCACTGTTTTGACGTCATACACATTATATGTTTTTATGACAATAAAAGATTTGGTTTATTAATTTATTATTATGAATTAATTTTTTGTATCATTCATTCTCCAAAATGCCCTCTAATTTCATTAACTGCCATAAAAATTTAATTTCCCTCCCTTGATAAATGAATTAAATCCACTCTTGACCCTTTCTGTCCTGATATATTGAAAAATCTATTGAATTGTTGCAAACAAGATCATTTCCTTTAATTAATTTCCCTCTCTAACTTTCCCTAGTTCAATTAATTTTTGTGAAAAAAAAACTTCAACAATATATATGATAAACTAGGTTGTATCCGCAGGATAACCTGAACAATCGATTTGAAATTTAAAATTATTTGTTTCGACTCTACCTCCTGAAGTATGTCATTTTATCCCAATAATTAAAGTTACACCCCTTAGCAAAACTTTTAATTTTTTAGCCTATTATCCTTTATGGCCCTCTTAATGACACAAGTAGTCGTTCCACCCTTAACAAACACCGGGGTAATTGAAATTGAAATCAACCCTACTCTTGCAAGATTACATGCATGTGAATCTCCAAATAAAAAATTGCATTCCCTTCTAATAATCCCACCATAATCATTTAATTAATTTGAAATAATTGTTTATGCCTACTTAATTAAAACATTTATTTTAAATAGATTAATTTAAAACATTTAGTTTTAAAAATATTTTATTTCATTTAATTTCCTAGCCTATCTTCCCTTATAATGTCCGTCGATCCTACCACTGAGATATGATCCAGTTAAAAGTGATTTAAAAATTTGATACAGGCTAGGCCTAGGCCTATCCAGAAAATATTTATTAATTTAATATAATTCCCCAAACTACCATCAAACTTTGACTCTCTATCAATGCCAATTTAACTCCCTAGCCTGGATTTAAATTTACAAGTGGATTGCAAATAAATCCTAACTACCATTATGGGCATATCATGTTTAAACAATATAATACATTGCAGGTTGATCATCCTGTGGCATAATCAAATAGGGGGCTGCTTTCAATTTAATACTAAAGGGTTTATATCTAAATAAGCTTTATCTTAATTTTTTTAAAAGGTACTAATAATAATAAATAACGAATGTCACTTTCAAAAGATTTATAATTTAAAAATGTTGAATATTATAAATAAGACAAAGACTGGCACCGTAACCTAAACCACGAAAACCACCATGTGGTCTCTTTTGTTCAGGTTAACATAAAATGTTAATTTAAGTTTTCAAATATCCGATTTATTTATTTTAAATAGTCAGGAGTTAAGCTCTGCTACCACCTGCGGTGAAAGCTGAAGCTCAATGGATCGTAAAGTGCTTTTAAATACGAATGTAAGACAATGATAAACAATTTAATGCTAGAGGTCCTGGATCCAAGCCTGACTATAACGGCAACTAGCCAGCTTTGTCAATAATTGTTAGAATAAAAACCTGATAAATTTAAAGCATGATAAAAGGAAGTGAGACTATAATTAATCATATAACCGTCGGTGTATGACGCTGTTCACTTTCAAGCTGCAGACCTTACACTAACTATTGCCACTTGCCAGGGTAGAGAGAGAGTGACCTCATTCCAAAACCACTCTTCAACGGTCTTCCATCACTCACTCCACCACCGTGAAACATACGGGTCCCTGTATACGATTATAGATGACTAAATTTTTGAATTTCACTCAAATAATGTTATCCTTTAACTTTGCCCTCCCACTAGCCAATCAATTGCCGAAATAGGGGTTAGTGTATACCTGCTTATATTAATTTAATATAACCCCTTAACACCCTTTCTCTTCAGTAGTCATCCTACCACCATTAGCGTTAGATGTAAAAACCATTGTGGCAGTGAATTCAAAATAGGATGCACTACAATGTGTACCAAATGATTCCATATTGGGATCTTCTTTATTTTTCTGTTTTATAACAGGACTACCCATCATTATTTTTGATAAAAACAAAAAGCAGTATTTGTCTATAAAAATAGCTGATGATGCAAATATTGTGGTAAGCGGAGAGTCTAATTAATTACGAAATAGAAACATCTGCCATAAACAACATGATACAAATTGAAAAAATATTTGTCTGGCCATCAATTGCTGCTTAATTTATCTAAAACCAATTATATTAACTTTTATGCAAAAAAAGTATGAGCCTTTTTTATCAACATTACACCTAAAAAAAAGGTGTGATATTATAAAAATGTTGAATGTATCAAATTTCTTGAATTATTGGATTACACATAGACAATAAATTAAACTGGGATTTGGTTGATCATTTAGCAAACTCTAACTTTGTTAAGACTTGACTGCGTCATACACAATTTTGTAAACTAAAATCATTAAAACTAATTCATTTTGCCTCTATACTTTTCACATTTAGGCCTTATTAATAAGTACATATTACAAGCTAATCGGTACAAAGTAATATGTACAGACTTTTATAATTCTTCAGAAACGGACAATTACATTATGTTAAAATGAAGGGGGCAGTAAACAGTAAAGAAAGAGTAAATTCGTAGATCTTAGAGCATAATGACTATTTACATTCATTATATTTGTCAACAGTCACAATACATTGTGTATCAGTCATTATTTGAGTATGTCTTTGTAGATGATGTTCACCGTTATAATACAAGTGATATAGGGAGTAACTTAGCAATACCCAACAATTTAAGGTTTTTTGAAAAAAAAAAAAAAAATAGAAATCTTGGTTGGGGAATGTTACAATGCACTAACATCTCAATTAGAAATAATTCTATAATATTTTTGAAATTTAATCTTAAAACTTTTGATCTAGACCTTTATATTCAATAATTCAGGTTTTAAATTGAAATGTCCGCTAATCAAGTACCTAAAATATGCTACTGTGATATAAAATAGTTGATTATTAAGCTTATAATAATAGTGTATTATTATGCCGTTCTTTGGATTTTTATACAAGATATCAATAAATTTGATTCGAACACATAAGTTAGTTCATGAATCCCCCCTCCCATGTACATTCACATGTATGTGTAATTATTCTCGTTTTCTCTCTATTTCTTTTTATTGATAAATGTGATTAATCTTTAATATAGTTAATATTATCAATAATTATGATTCTGAGCTATAACCATTCAAATAAAAAACTGAAATTTAACAAGTAAGAAATTAAAGTATAAAAACAAGTGCGCTAGGTTTTTAGGTATTTTAGTATTCAATTCAATTTTTTGTTGTAGTGTGATGCCTGTGGTACTGTGTATCATGCCGAGTGCCGTTCAACCTGACAATTGTGCCGTAAGTGGTTCCCAGCATCCAGTAACGGCAGCTCCAACACACCTCTTCGACACAGCAACTTGTCTCGTCATCTTAGCAAAGTTCAACTCAGCTTCCCTTACTATACATGCTGATTGGTGATATAATATTCTTGTGTGGGTAGGCTTATTATGAACAATTGAGGGTTTATTCAGAATGAAACTTATTTCATTTACCATTGTGAACTAGGAACTGTTAAGTTGTAATATGTACATGTAATCTGCATTCTATACAATAGTTTATTATTATCATCATCAGGTACAAATGCACTAAACGTTAACTTTTAATCTGAAAAATCCATGTTCATACTGTGCAAATCTGGCATAATCCATTGAATTTGCAACTCGTAGGTTAAAAACATGTAAATTATGAATTTGTAATAGATATTGTAAATTTTGATTGATAATATTCATTACAAAAGACTTTAAATAGCTATGCACATGTAGAAATGCAAGGATGTGCGGAAGCTAGGAGAGTCCCTTTATGGATAATTTGTAGTGACTAAGCAGGTCCTCTTCAAAGTCTCATGCATGCTTACTGTCGGCTCAGAAATTTTGAACACCCCGAGTTTGAAGGTTTGTTTTCTCTGGCGTCTAGAGGTCGTAAAATTAATGACTTGGTCTTGCCTTAATCCTTATGACATGTATAGTTATAATACATTACTTACATTTATGAAAGTAATGTATCGTAATCATACGTGTCATAAGGATTACGACAAGACCAAGTAATAAATTTTACAACCTCTACAAGCCAAGAAACAATGTTTCAGGGAATTGATAAGAACTTATTTCTTGAAAAAGTTAAAATTCGAAAATTTATAAAACTTAAAGAAAACATTCCTACCAACAAGGTATTCAATATATTAATGGGTTTTTTTAGTAATAATAGTGTAAATTTGATGTACAGTGAAAACTAGTTAAAATTCCGGTACTTTTTTTCTTCCAACTAGGGATAAAAAATATAAAAACTTTGTAATCGAATTTTAAAATGTATATGACATAATGTACAACTAAACGAGAAAAATAATCTTGTGATTAGATTGTCTGTAGGGCCTCTTAGTTCCTTAGAAAATAACCTTCAAATTCTGGTGCACATAATTTCTGGGCTGTTGTGTATGGAGGATCCCCCAGAAAGGATGCGTTAGGTAAAAGGGCTCTTCACAAGGACCATGAATGCCGGAAAATATCACACTCCATTGGGTCATTAATCTGCTTGTACAAATATTTAGTTCTCAGGTAGAGCAAGTAATTAAGCATTGTACATTTTTTTAAAGTAAATAATTTATGAATTTCAAAGTATTGTCGCTTTGTGTGTAAAAAAAACTACTAGATACAAGATATCTAGCTATAAACGTTATCCATGTGAATGAATTATGGATCCTAAATGGACAGTATTTTCTATAAATATTATTTTTTTTTTTCGTCAAGTAATAATAGTATTCCTGTATCAATATTTGCATTGCTTAAATTAGACTAAAGTGTAAAATATCAAAATAGATATGTTGAAAAAACCTATTGAAATAAAGTTTTCAAGCTTATTTTAAACCATTAGCACTGGGTTAGGTCCATATGCAGGTTGTTTACCAGTTAGTATTTCAGGTGGAATAAACACTCGTTAGGTTCTGGCCCTTAATATGTTCATCTCCTGTTTGGGGTACAAACAAAACACCTTATGGATCGCTCATTCACCCTGTGGATATAACTCACAGGAGTTCAAACATAATTCTTTATGGTTTACATACTCACCCTTGGACCCAGCTCATGAGGCTACAAACACGACTCCTTAAAGTTGGCCCACTCACCCTAAACAAACACAACTTGTGGGAGTACAAACATAAATCCTCTCCCTGTAAACATATAGGAAGTACAAACACAATTTCTTGTTAGCTTGCCCACTTACCCTAAGGATACAACTTGTGATAGCTCACCCACTAACCCAGACCTGTCAGCCTTGAGATGTATCAATGCGGGAGGTTTCCCAAATTAGATAGTGGAGATATTAATATAAATAAGTTATTATATTAAAAGGTACAATAACATATCACAACATACAATAGTTATATCCTTTGCTTTGGTTTTAAGCATAGTTGCGCCATAGAATAACCTCTGTGTTGGTGTAGTATTGTCCACCAGCTGCACCACTGTATGTATTGGTGTAGCGTTTAAACTACCAGTAGCGTCACAGTCTGTTCATTTACCAGTGATAAATAGCAACGAATAGTGATATTATTGGTAACTTCTCATGACTCTTCTAAGAGTGCCTGAGTTTGTAGGTTTCTTGCATGACCCAACCCCCAACTGAGCTAACGTTCGGCTACTTCACTTGTTAAATAAAAATTCACGCACAGATCAGGCCTGAAGGCCCCAAAAAATACATGTGCAGTGGGTAGTGATTCAACCGGCACACCCAAAAGACGTGCAGTGGGTAGTTTGATTGTAGATGACCTTTGAACGTGTGAGACACACATTTTGCGTGAGAGTTGACAGGTCTGATTTACCCTATTGGCACACCTCATGGGGAGTACAAATATTGTTCCTTATGGCTCACCCACTCTCTCTGTGGGACAAATCTCCTTATAGCTTGCCCACTCTTCCCTACAGATTTGTTGGAATTTAATCGAAGCAACGTTGATCAGGATAACATAGTGTTGAATTTATTCCCTTTTCTAAGGATATGTATTTTTTTAACTTGCCTTTTTAAATAATTGATTTATTTTGTCTGTGAATGCTATGCAGATTACTTACCACAGGTGTGAGTAAATTTCCCAGCATAGTGGTTTAAATCTTATATGCACATGTATATTTTTGTTTCTAAAATATTTCAGGATTTGTAATTTGTGCCTTAAATTGTGTTATGTAGAATTACTTTGCTTTTGTGTCTTATTAAATATTTTCAAGGTTATTAAGTATTTTTGGAATATATTTTAGATTATTTTTAAAATAAAGGTTATATTCATTATTTTATCACCCATCTCAATTCAATGGCTGTTAGTTCGCTACGTCTTTCTTTATTATTTATTTATATGCAATATTTCTTATTTATATATTTGTTAATAATGTAATTAATTCTTAGTCATATGACTAAGTATGAAAGAGAGTTGTTTTTAAGTCACTATAAATTTTTAATGTTTGGTATAATTTGTGATAGGCTTATTTTTAAAGAGTTCTGTAAAGTGTTGATTCATTACTTTGATTATAAATTGATTAGTTTCTATTTACAAATAAAAATTAACAAATATGCTAATTTAGGTATATGTTACAAGAGTATTTTTATTAAATTCAAAAATAAATAGAACAATTTTGTAACGCCCTGTATTTAATGTAGTATATATTTTATCAAATAAGTGCAAAATAATGATATACACACAGTGCCTTGATCTTCTCACGAGTCACCTGATGCAATAGAATGTTTTCAATTCATGTTATATTCTGCCTGTATCCTTCTGGGTGATGTGACTTTTTTTTTGAGGGCAGGGGCATTATAATTGTGATTTATAAGATTTATTATACATAATGATATTTGTGTATGACGTGGATGGAATAGAGTGTTTTGCCATTGCTGGTGATCTATGTACTCACAGAAAAGAAAACAGAGGTTGTGTCTAATAGCCTTGATTATATACACCAACAGTAGATATCCATCTAATAGGAATATTTGTGCCTGTAAGTTTGGTTAGTTTAGTGAGTCCCGCAACCACAGTGATTTAAACTGCATTACATTATACATGGGACTACACTAGCGCTCCAAATTGGACTACAACACCAGCTCGATATATTGAGACTCAAAATTTAACATTGGATGGGAAGTCTATTTCTGTATAAAATCAATGCTAATAGTGCGCTAAATGGGTGGTCAAGTAAGGGAAGCTTGGGGTGCCGGGTAGTTTAGTTTTGGCTGTGTGGAAGGCGGCAGCAAGCAGAATTGGCCAGTCCATCCCTATCATATCCCACTCAAACCACCCTTTTCTTCATTCTTTCCACTCTCCTATTTCTAGACTCATTGGGCCTCACTTGCTTTAAGTATAATTATTAATATACTTAAAGGCATATTCCATTCATGTTGGTTAGAAAAGGTGTGGGCTCGGGTTATTGAAAACGTGTTATTAGTAGCTTGTGTCTAAGAAAAATAACAGTTTATTTTACAAATAGAATAAATTTTATTTACATGGAATATATAGCTATAAAGTAATACAATCCAGGAAAAGGTTTTTATTCATTTTATAAAAGGTTTAAGATTATATAGTTAACTAAATTTCACCACATTAGTAATCACAAAGTATCATTATTTTTAGTATGTTTTACAATTGACAGAGACCTATATTTACATGAAATAGAATATAATTACAGTTTAGTAAGGAGATATATTTTACCACACAAGTAATTTCCTAAAATTATTTATAACATATACGTAGTGAGAAACATACATATAACAAGAGCTGGGTATAAGAGAGAGGGTATCTTATAACATTGTTACTACCAAAATATTTTTAAAATTATACAAACATAAATACAAATAGGTTTGAAGTTCATAATATATAATAAAATATAACATTATTAGAAGAGAGGTATTTTACCTCATGACTAATTACCTAATATTGTACAGAGAATTAGTTCAGTGTTATGTACCCACTATATGTGATTGCCCCGGGAGGAAGAGAAAAACATGGGTTGAAGTCACCTGCATGCTGGAGTCTTCTGCCTGGGAAACGGTGAACAAGCGCAGCGAGGAAGGGAGGAATGCCAAGTTGGTCGGGGTCAGCCTGTTAAGTCCTCAGCTACGTACCAAGGGGACATCAGGTGAGGAAGGCAATGCAGGTGACGATCCATCTCCCCTAACGAACCCTGGAGCCAAAATCCAAAGAACTAGCCAACCATGCCGATGAAGACAAATGGAAGCAGTCCAAGTGGCGGCTAACAAGACAAACAAACAACGGAAACCTGGAACAATGAAAAGAAACAGACACAAACGAAAACAAACAAGGAGATAGGAAATAGGCTTAAGAAAATTATACAAATTTCTCCCATATATTTAACTAATAGAGACTTTGGAAAGAAAGAAAAAGAAAAAACCCAGTGAGAGCTTAAGATTGTTAAATACAATTAACTTAATAAAAAATCGTTCTAAAGAATTTAAAGTCAGATATTTGGATTATACAATACTTTAACCTAATAAATACAATTTAGGTTTATTTATTGTAATTGTGAACAATTAACATAATTAACCCACCCATTCACATACAGTGGTACTGACCCACCCACCCACCCACCTATTCACGATCAGTGGTACTGACCCAACCATTGTCACGTTCAGTGATACTGACGCCACCCACCCCACCTATTCACGTACAGTGAAATTGTACAATCTTCTTAAGCCTATAAGCACTTGCTAAAACATAAATTCTACAGTTAAATGAAAATGGTTATGTAACTGAGGCAAAATTAAAGTAGTTTGAAGTCAAAATTTTCAGTTATTGAGTGTCATAATGGCTTCACCACCATTAAATATTATTAATTACTGATGGGT